>LPNX010665957.1:124771-160012 GCA_001517045.1 Pseudotsuga menziesii
CAATTGTATAACGACAAGAGGGGAACAAATTTTGTGTTTCTTCATGAGCTTTATCTTGAGATTGTAAGTTATCGATTTGACTTGAAGGGGGAATTGAAACATCCCCTAATGAGCACCTACGTTTTTCTTGTTCAACAACTCTTGTGGAACTTGAAGGCACCTCTAGTGAATGCTTTCTTTTTTCTTGTTGTGGATTAATAGGATGAACCATGGTATCCTCTATAATTGGATTTGGATTAGTTTCCAAAGAAAGCCTCCGATTCATCATGTCTACTCTTTTCTTTTCTTTCTCTTCTTGAATGACTTCTTGAGGTCTCTTCTTCCTTGATAATTTTCTTGCTCGGTTATGTACATTCCCCATCACCACAATGATCAATTCACTAAATTGTGTTTTTGCTACTCTTCAAATACAAGTTTTAGTGCTTTATAACTATAGATCCTTCAAGGTGCTTCAATCTTCCTTCTCAATAGTTCATATTTCTCATCAAAACAATGATGAATGAGAAAGTTTAGCTTTGGTGCTTTTCACTAGTAAGCAAATGAAAGTTAACTCATAAATTGTTCCTCAAATTGCTTCTTTTGTAAAATAGTGTATAAACAACATCACCATCAAATGGTCTTGAAGCTTGATATCTTATCTTGTGTGCTCAATCATAAACAAAATGAATAGCTCAAAATACCTTATTTTTTGTGTGTTCTGCAATTGAAGATTCTTCAATTTTGCTTATTATCTTCTTCAAATCTCATGACATAACCCAACACCAGACTGATCAACCATGAAATCTGTCCTCAATCTTGCACCTGCATAACCAAAAATTTATAGAGATGGTGTATGAATGGAAAAATCGTAATGGCGGGCTCGTTCTCTTTCGAAAAACTCACGCGATATTCTGAAAATGTTTGGACAGAGCATACTGTCGGATAAAGACAGTTTTGTATTTTTAAGAGTCCATAACGCGCACGCGTTTTATATATCTATAACGCGCACACGATATTGGTGACCAGAAATAAATAGGTTTGGTGCACGGCTAAACCAACGAATACAATGTAGATTAAATAAATGTGTTTGGTGCACGGCTAAACCAACGAATGCAATGTAGAAGAAATAAATGCTTTAAATAGTTACCCACCCCCCCTAATGTATGTGGTCCATTAGATTAACCCACCACCCCTTACGTCTCTAGCAACCAAGTCTCTCTCTCTAATATCCCCCTCACTCTATCATCATCTCATCATCATCATCAATGTTCATCATCATCATCATCCTCATCATCATCATCATGCTCAACATCATCATCATTATCATGGTCATCATCATCATTGTCATCATGCTCAACATCATTATTCATCATCATCATCATCATCGTGGTCATCATCATCATCATCATCATTCTTCATTATCATCATCATCATCATTATTCATTATCATCATCATCATCTTCATCATTCTCCATTATCATCGTGGTCATCATCATCATCATAGTCATCATGCTCAATATCATCATCATCATCATCATCAATGTTCATCATCATCATCATCCTCATCATCATCATCATCATCATTGTCGTGGTCATTGTCATCATGCTCAACATCATCATGGTCAGGTGAATCATCATAGTCATCATGGTCATCATCATCATCCTCACCATCATCATCACCATTGTTCGTCATCATGGTCATTATTGTCGTGGTCATCATCATCATCATCATTCATCATTATCATCGTGGTCATCATCATCATCATCATCATCATGGTCCATGATGTTGATGGTGATGACGTTGATGGTGATGATGATGATGAGGATGATGTTGATGATGTTGATGGTGATGATGATGATGAAGGTGAGGATGATGATGAGGATGATGTTGATGATGTTGATGGTGATGAGGATGATGATGGTGAGGATGATGATGAGCATGATGATGAGGATGAGGATGATGATGAGCATGATGATGAGGATGAGGATGATGATGCGCATGATGGTGATGATGTTCGTGATGTTGATGGTGATGATGATGATGAGGATGAGGATGATGAATGATGATGATGTTCATGATGTTGATGGTGATGATGATGACGTTCATGATGTTGATGATGTTGATGGTGATGATGATGATGATGTTGATGGTGTCCATGATGTTGTTCATTATCATCATCATCGTGGTCATCATCATCATCATCATCATTCTTCATTTTCATCATGTTCATCATCATCATCATCATAGTCATCATGCTCAATATCATCATCATCATCATCATCATCATGGTCATCATCATCGTTGTCATCATCATCATCATAGTCATCATGGCCATGATGATGATGGTGATGATGATGATGAGGATGTTCACGATGATGAAGTTGATGATGATGATGTTCATGAAATTGATGGTGCGGATGATGATGATGATGATGAGGATGATGAATGATGATGATGTTCATGATGATGATGATGTTCATGATGTTGATGTTGATGGTGATGGTGAGGATGATGATGATGATATTGATGATGATGATGGTGATGATGATGATGTTGAAGATGGTGATGGTGATGATGATGATGAGGATGATGATGATGATGTTCACGATGTTGATGGTGATGATGAATGATGATGAATGTTGATGATGATGATGAAGGTGATGATGATGATGATGATGATGATGATGGCAATGATGGCAATGGTGATGATGATGATGATGACGATGGTGATGATGATGGTGATGATGATGATGATGATGATGAAGATGATGTTGATGATGATGGTGAGGATGATGATGATGATGATGATGAGGATGATGAGGATGATGAGGATGATCATGCTCAACATCATCATCATCATCATTGTCATCGTGCTCAACAACATCATCATCATCATCATCATTGTTCATCATCATCATCATCATCATGGTCATCATCATCGTGGTCATCATCATCATCATAGTCATCATGGTCATCAGTATCATCTTCATCATCATCATCATTGTTCATCATCATCATCATCATCATGGTCATCATCATCGTGGTCATCATCATCGTCATCATTCTTCCTTATCATCGTGGTCATCATCATCATCATCATCATCATAGTCACCATGCTCAATATCATCATCATTGTTCATCATCATCATTGTCGTGGTCATTGTCATCATGCTTAGCATCATCATCATCATCATCGTCATCATCGTGGTCATCATCATCATCATATTCATCATGCTCAACATCATCATCATCATCATCATTGTTCATCATTATCATTCTTCATCATCATCGTGGTCATCATCATCATTCTTCATTATCATCATCATCATCATCATCATTATCATCATAGTCATCATGCTCAACATCATCATCATCATCATCATCATCGTTGTTCATCATGGTCATCATCATCATTCAAGTCATCATCATCATCATCATCATCATCATCCTCATCATTATCATCATCATCATCATAGTCATCATGCTCAATATCATCATCATCATCATCATCATCAATGTTCATCATCATCATCATCATCATTGTTCATCATTATCATCATCATCATCATAGTCATCATGCTCAATATCATCATCATCATCATCATCATCAATGTTCATCATCATCATCATCATCATTGTCGTGGTCATTGTCATCATGTTCAACATCATCATCATCATCATCATCATTGTTCATCATTATCATCATCATCATGGTCATCATCATCGTTCATGATGTTGATGATGTTGATGATGATGATGATGAGGATGATGATGATGGTGATGATGATGATGAGGATGATGTTCATGATGTTGATGAGGATGATGATGATGATGTCGATGGTGTTGATGGTGATGATGATGATCATGTTGATGATGGTGATGATGATGATGATGATGAAGGTGATGATGAAGATGAGGATGAGAATGATGATGATGATTATGAGGATGATGATGATGAATGATGATGATGTTCATGATGATGATGATGTTCATGATGTTGATGTCGATGGTGATGGTGAGGATGATGATGATGATATTCATGATGTTGATGGTGATGATGATGATGTTGACGATGTTGATGGTGATGATGATGGTGTTCAAGGTGATGATGATGATGAGGATGAGGACGACGATGAGGAAGGTGATGATGATGTTCATGATGATGATGGTGATGATGATGAGAAGGATGTTCACGATGATGAAGGTGATGATGAGGATGATGATGAAATTGATGGTGCAGATGATGATGATGATGAGGATGATGATGATGATGAATGATGATGATGATGATGATGATGATGATGATGATGATGAATGATGAATGAATGATGATGATGAGTATGATGATGATGATGTTCACGATGTTGATGGTGATGATGAATGATGATGAATGTTGATGATGATGATAAAGGTGATGATGATGATGATGATGATGATGGCAATGATGGCAATGGTGATGATGATGATGATGACGATGGTGATGATGATGATGATGAAGATGATGGTCATGATGATGAGGATGATGATGATGATGTTCATGATGTTGATGGTGATGATTAAGATAAGGATGATGAAGGTGATGATGATGACAATGATGACAATGGTGATAATGTTGTTGTTGTTGTTGATGATGATGGAAATGATGGCAATGGTGATGATGATGATGATGATGATGGTGATGATGATGGTGATGATGGTGAAGATGATGATGATGAAGATGATAATGATGATCATGGCGATGTTGATGATGATAATGATGGTGATGGTGATGTTGATGATGAGGAAGGTGATGATGATGACGAGGAGGATGATGATGACGATGACAATGATGGTGATGAGGACGATGTTCATGATGATGATGACGATGACAATGATGGTGATGAGGACGATGTTCATGATGATGATGACGATGATGGTGATGATGATGTTCATGATGTTGATGGTGGTGATGATGATCATGTTGATGATGATGATGATGGTGATGATGACGCTGATGATGACGTTGAGGATGAGGATGATGATAATGATGACGAGGATAATGATGATGGCGATGGTGATGATGATGATGAGGAAGGTGATGATGATGATGATGAATTATTTCACTACAAGAGGGATTTATTATTTGTGCATCATATAAAGCACCTGTGGGAGCATCAAATGTGGCCATTGAAGGAGCTAAGGTTGCCACTATTGGCATGATACTAGAGACATGATGCATTGGAAAATGTAGCAGGTCATTAGGGCTATGGAAGAGGTTGCAGTAGGTCACTAGTGGAAATCCCTAGGCATCGTTATGTACCAGATCCCTCTCTCCATCACCAATCAGTGTACAATTAGTAACTAGTTTAATACTAATACTTCTAGTAGTAATAGTATACACACATTCTATATCATTTGTGTGATACCAATTGATGTATTTTAGATTAATGAACCTACAAACCTTATGTTATATGTGGAGTGTACACCAACTTGAAGAATAGAAGCATTCTGATCCCAAGCATTATGTCAAAATTATGTTGGTGCTATTTTTTGGTTTCACATATCGCGCACGTGCTTTGTATGGCTATAACGCGCTTGCGTTTTGTGCTCATATAACGCGCACGCATTTTGTAGTGTTAAATCGCGCGCGCGTATTGTTAAATTCAAATTTTTATTCCCTCCAAATGATAAGGCCGAGCCTCCACCCATGCTTTCATGGAATTCCTATTCCTATGTGTCTGCTTTGTACTTTGCTTCGGATTAACATGCCTATGCCTTGGAGTATGATAAACCATGGCAAATTCAGCATTATATCCATATTTTCAATATGCTCGTGTTTAGCGGTTTGTCTGATTGTGCTGCACACCTCCATTTTTTATGAGATTTTAGAAACAGATATGGTTTTTTTTGCAGATTCTAAATATGTAAATTTTAACAAGAATACATAATTTTTTCTATTTTTTTCTTATTTATCTTCTGTCATCACTCCTCATCTCAAAAAACACACTGTTAGTGTTTCTCCTGTAACTTTTTCAATTCTTGATCACTTCAAACAAAAATTGTATGGTGCACAAGTAGACACTAACATCTGCGTTCTATCAAAACCCCATTTCATGATTTTTGCATTAGGACCTTCAAAGGCTGCACCCACAAAACACGTACCATTTTCGAGGTTTTCTCACTTAGACAATTATAAAAATATTATAAAATTACTAATTTAATTTTCGAAAAATAACGCCGCACTAGTGCTATGGGTTGTCTACATGGATGTCAATTTTTGTAGATTGATTCGATCATTTTGGCCCTCAAAGGCTGCACCCACAAAAACATATACCTTATAATTTCCCTGAAAAATAAAAAAATGCCTGTTATGAAAAATGAAATTTGACATAGCTATGCAAATTTTCGATACATAAAAGTTATATATTCGGAAAGGTGATTCAATTTCCTACATTTCATGTTTTTTACTCAATGCAACATATTTTGCATAAGTATCTCAAAAAATCCAAGTAAGTTGAGGGATGCCTGATTTTTCAGGTTTCTATTGCATCTAACGTGCACAAAAAGGTCCCTCATCTTCTTGCACACACCCATTAATCACTACAGTAATAACAAATTGTTCAGATCTAATATACTTCAGATAAACAATTGTATTCTTTTTATAGAAATGCATAATCCTACTACGTGGAGATGTAACTGTACATAAACATTTCACATACACATCCTACTGTAACTAGAATCAGTCATAATAAAAATAGACTAGGAACCTAGAACCAATGCTGGGAAAACAAAAGTGGAGAAGTTGTTCCTCCCAACCAACTCCCAGAGAAGCCAAGTTACTTGCTCCATAACCCCTGAGCTTGTTCACTAAACGAGAAGAGAAAAATATATTAATGCTCCATCTCTTGCATTACACAAATGTTAATCCTCATCCAATGCTAGCCTCCTACTACTCATGGACATACTATAAATAGTATTTTTTCCAAGCCTTGGTCATTTATGATCCTCCTGTTCTTTAGCAACTCAACTAGAAGGAAAGACCTGATTTTTTGGGGGGTGATGCCTTCTGCATCTTGAGTTCTCACTCGGTAGTCTCTGCCATTTGTCATTTCCCTCTTGTGGGTCAGTGAACACTCTTTCAAAAACTATTTCCACTTTTTTTTTCCTTCAACATCTTTTATTAATAAGGAATGTTGTATTACAAATGTTACATTCTTGACTTTCATGTCAAATAATAATAAAATAATATTCAAAGTATTTTCCAACATAATTAATAATTATTAATTAAGGGGGTATTACATACATCTCCCCTTAAAATATAACACCGTCCTCCATGTTATAACTTTTTATTTTATTCATCCATGTCAGCCTCTTGGAATAAGTCTCGATATGCCTCATTCATATTACTTTCCATCTCCCAAGTAGCTTCTTCCAAACTAAGGTGCTTCCATTGCACATTTACCTATCTGATGGTACAGTTCCACAGTAAAAGTTCTCTCCTATCAAGAATGCGCTCCGGTCCCACTTGGAACTCTCCCTCGAGTTCCACCTGCATTACATTCCATTCAATCACATGAGAAACATCATGAACATATTTTCTTTTCAATATATAAACGTGAAACACATTATGCACTTTAATATTGGGTGGTAGGGATAACTGGTATGCAACTGACCCTACTTTAGCTAGAATTTCAAATGTCCCACAATGAGGGATGATTTTAAGTAACCATACTTAATTAAAAGTGTATAAATGTTGGCTAATATTACCAATTCTTAAAACGCCAACTATAAAATGATTGGTGATATTTTTAAAAAATATTTTAATTTTCAAGGATTTTATATCGTTTATATAATAATTTGGCGATTTTTAGGGTGAAAAAATTTTACCCCATCAAAATTGGGCGAAACAGGGCTTCAAAAAATGCAAAATGGCGAATATTTTTTGGGAGAAAAACATGGAAAAATAGCCCACTGGAGTAAAATTCACCCCTAAAATTATCCGTGCCCACAATACCTAGGTGCCAATTTCTTTTACTTTCCTAGTGTCAAGTTACTTTTCTTGGGCTTTACCTTTATGTATACAAGATCAACCACCTAGAAAGAGTTATACTTAAGTCAGCATAACTTTTATGCCTGTCTTGGGTAGCCTTCAAGTTTTGTTGTACTTATTTCAGAGTTAGTTATATATCTTCTAATAAATTAGGTCCTAACATTAATCAATCAACAGGGTTTCTCCATGAGATTGGAGTATTGCACTTACACCCATATAAAATTTCGAAAGGGCTCATCTTGACAAAGGCCTGGTAGCCATTATTGTATGCAAACTCTGCTAAATGCAGATAGTCTTCCCACTTAATGGCTCTTTCCATGACATACATCCTCAACATGTCCTCGATGACTTGGTTTGTCTGTTCTGTTTGTCCATCTGTTTCAGGGTGGTAGCTAGTTCTGAATTTTATCTTAGTTTCCAACCCTACAGACAATGATTTCCAAAACTTTGATGTAAAATTGACATCTCGGTCAGAAATTACCATTTTTAACACTCCATGAAGTCAAAAGATTTCCTTCAGGAATATTTCTGCAATATTGACAATCTTGTAAGCCGATTTCACAAGTATAAAATGAGCAGACTTGCTTAATTTATCACTACAACCATAATTGAATCATGTTGTTTTTTAGTCAATGGAAAACCTATGATAAAATCCAAAGATATTATCTCCCATTTCCATTCAGGAATTGGTAAGGGATGTAAAAAACCTACTGGATGTTGATGTTCTGCCTTCACCTATTGACATTCCAAACATTTAGACAGGTAATCCACTAGATCTACCTTCCATTTTTTTCCAAAAGAATCGCTTCGTGATGGTCATTATCATCCTTTTGTAACCAAGGCGCCCTACATAAGGAGGTATGTGCAACACATTTGAATTAAACCATTTTAGATCTACAATATCAAGCATGTATATCCGCGAGAAGATGCTAAACAACCCAAATACATATTTGCATAAGAAACTCCTTCTAACTCCACAGGTATCGTGCTTTGATTTTAGACAATAAAGGCACCCGCAAGACATTCCTCATGGGAAAAATTTATCATCTGAATTGGTGTTTTTTTCTTGCAGGCCACCAAACATGGTTTTTCTGCAACATATCTCCTAACATGGTTCCTACATCAAACCATTAGTACATATTTTAATCAAATCAAATTATGAATTTACAATTTTGTCTCTTACAGAATTATACTTTTGCAATCCCAAGGCCATTTTCTTATTGTTTGGCTCTGGTAAGTGGGAGAACTTACCCCCTATCATTTACACTTGCTACAAACCTAGACAACCACATATAACACATCATCTTAACATCATTCTATATTATCCAAACCATCAATATAAAAGTATCAAAATTCCCAATCTAGGATTTAGAAATCTATTTTGTTTAGTTTTCACCGCCATGAGGTCCTTCTCAGACGTTTGACCTTTCTCAGACGTTTGGCCCTTGCACATGGTAGATTCTTATCTTTATTTTATTAGACATAACCATACTGTCATGTCTTTAGCCAATTCTACTTGCAATCTGTAACTTCCAAACATCCAAGCAATTTTGGTGGGACTCTATTTATACACTCTTTTCATTGCATTATTTACACTAATCTCTAAAGTGATATTCAAAATTACAATACTAAGTAATTCAAATTATATCAGTCACTACCATTTCTAGGACATTATATGGTTATCTTATATGCATCATTAAAACAACCAGACATTTTCACCTTATTTATGTAACTGAAACAAGCCTTCCATACCCATGATTAAGCAATCTTGTTCATCATGCCTTCATACCAGACCATTGCACACTCATTGTGCCCTTCACTGCATACTATTTTTAGGTTTTTATTTAGCTAAACATTCTATGTTCACCCTTATTTCTCACAACTTCATGTAGCTTACTGGTTTGATTTCAGTGAAAGGATGCTCTGATCCTAATGCTCAGCGTCCCTGTATACAATATTTCTTGTGACCGATACATAATTTAGTCAGCTTCTATATTTGCCAGAACCTCTAATTCTAACCAACTCGGCCAATATTATTTCGTATCTTGATGAAGAGTGGACTTCAAATTGGAGGTGAGTTGTTTTTCAGAAAAAATCTGCATCCAAAATGGACTATTAACTAGCTTGATAGTTGAATCAACAGAATTGTTAAGGACCACTAGATATTTATCCACCTAGATCGACGGTGGAATTCAATTACTATAAATCAAATTACATTAAAATTTCGCATCCATTTAGTTTAGTGAAAACCACGCAACTTTAACCAACGAAATCACTAACAGTCGTAGATATTATTCAATGATCAACCTCGTCCATTGATCTCGATCTCCTTCACGTCAGTTACTTTCCAATTCCACATCCTGAATCACCTTTTATCTTCTGCACTCTTCCTTCTAGAAGAACATTTCAGAGCCGTTGGATTTATCTCTAGTCAGAACAAATGATGTACTTCGAGGTACACCTTCCACAATTTAATCTTCGTGCACTTTAGTTCAGCGGGATTCACACCAACCGTTGGATCATCCCGTTCATCAGATATCAACCATGTATTTACCCACGCAAGTTAAGTTGACTTCAGCCATTCCAGAGTTTTACATTACTTCTAAATATTATCTGTGGAATCTATCCTCAACCGTAGATCTGTCTGAGTTACAGTCTATTTAACTCAAGTGATTCACAATTGAAATTATTAAAGGAATGATCATTTTCATTCACATTCTCCGTTTGTCGATTGATCAAAGAATCGATCAACCAATTTCTGCAAATCTTGTCTTTGTCCAATTTTGAACTCCATTCTAGCGTATGGAAAAGATATTTTCCCACGCATGACTACCTTGCAAATCTCCTTATAGACCCTTGAGGGTAGGGAGATCTGGAATGGTTTATCAATAGAGGGCTCCATCTGTTGGGTGCAAGGTCAACATTTCTAACATAATTTAACCCTACTATATATGTTTTCAATCAATCCATGGCAATCATCATATACACATACATATGCATGTCTACCGAGGTTAATATCAACATTATATACATGGATCATAATCTAACATCATGCTTAACCATAATGTGTAAGGTGAATGCTTTGGATTATTTGATATGTTGAAGTGATGCAAGACTACTTCCTCCAAAGAAGAGAAATATTTCTTTGAAAAGAAGTTTCCTCATCAAAAGGAAAAAGTATACAACAAGGACTTTGATAATTCAAATATCAAATACTTCAAGTGCAATAAGAAGGGTCACTTTACTTTAAAATGATGGAAGAAAAGAAAAGGAAAGAAGCATGCCTATATCACTAATGTTAATGAATAGACTTCACCAAAGAAGTCATGGAATGTAGAAGATGATGAACGCTGAAAATAATATTTCCTTTAAGTGCACCAATGATTACATAATCTCTATATGAGGAGATTGTCATTGGTTATGTATGAATCTTCGTAAGGATGCAGTGATCAAGGGGGATCCGAAAAAACAATCAAAGATAAGTATTTGGATTATCGATTTCTCTTGTAAATCAGATCTGAATGTTTTTTATTATATTCTCCATTACAGTTGTATGCATACCTATATTCTGAGAATTAGGAGGTATGTTATAGTGTAACATGATGATAATATATTACATTTTTTCTTTTATTTATGAACAATAATTTCATGTAGTACAAGTTATGATTGACTGGGTAGCATATAGTGTTCCATAACATTCCATGATATATGGATGGACGTTGTGTTGAAACATTGGCTAAAATTTTTATATACTATGTGTGACCTATCTGTTACTGCATTGAAATGATTGAATTATGCAAGGTTTCTAACGATTGGACTGAATTTGACTTGTAGGAAATATTGTATGTTACGTCCTACAAGAGAAGGATGATGAGAATTGTTATGAAGATGTAATACCCCAGTTGTTAAGCCCTGAACTTATGATCATTCATATGACTTATGTTCTTTTGCAGTATGGCCCTGTGATATTTTATGTAATTGTGAACTTGTGCTCCTTGTTTGATAATGTGAATTATGGACTTTGGCATTAATATTAATCTTAATCATTGTTATTGTTGTTATCATTAATGATTTTAGTTATTAAATAAGCAACTGGCTCAGCAAAGGGAACTAAAAGAGAATGGGATACCATGAATTCCACAAGTGAGGTGGACTGGGGACATTCCTATCACCTTATAACTTATTGTTGGCTTGAATTTTTCCATCCTAGTTCATAAATTGCACCTTGCTGACATTAACAATGATGGTCACCCAAACCTTGTACAATGGACCTTATTCTTGACATTTATGGACTATGGAGATATTATTGCATATTCTGGATGACTTAGTGGGCCCCTCATTTGGAGGATATTCCCTCTCATTGATGTATGTTTGGTCATTTATGATCCCTTTCCCTAGTTTTAGGGGTTGTAAGCTATTTTCTAGCTTCCACTCTTACATAATGCATTGATAATCCTATTTTTGTGCTTCCAAGGTATTTATGACTCTATTGGATCCCTTCTGTCACCTATTTCTTCCTCCCTCCTATTTTTTAACCTAACTTATGCATTAGTGTGCCTCCTTGTGCTCGTCATGGCTCCACTCCTTGGTTTTTGGTAACTCCTCCTCATGGTGCTAATTTGAGAAAGGGAATATTTTCACTAAGACACCACTCCACTAATTCAAGTTAAGTCTCCATGGTGAAGCTTAAACCTTACCTCTCTCTAAATTGAGTTGATCCCTTTGGGTTAGAGTTGGACTTCTTGTGCTATAAATTCATATTCCCTCTCCTTGTCGAAGTTAATATTGAGCTTTGGACCATGTGACTTATGCTATCCAACCATGTTGGGAATGTTGATAGTATTGAGAGTGTGTTGAGACATAGAATGCGCCAAGTTGTTTCCATTTTATTCCATTATATCGCTTTACTACTCCAAGTTATCGCACATGAATCCATGAAAATGGGAATGGCGAGCTAGGTCACATCCCATAAGCAATTGATACAGACATAAAAGTAGTAGTGGGAAGCATTGTGACTCTCAGAAGAGGTAGTTTCGAGAGTAGTGAGACTAAGTGAGCCTCTACCTTTGGATCCATTGTCTCAGCTTGGGGTTTACCTATTCAATCGAGGAAGGATTGATGGTGTCTATGGCTGGGATGAAAGTTTTCTTGCTACAGCCAGTTGCCCATATTTCGAGATAAGTATTTCTCTTATGTTATGTTTTCATTACATTATTTTATTTGGTATATGTGAAATGGTGGTTTATTGGTTGTTTGAGTGTTCATATATTGAATGTTAGGATCTGCATGCACGAATAATGAATCTCATATAATATGGAATTATTGAGTTTCTATGCTCGTTACCTTCTTTCTATTCTTCTTCTTTCTTAACCAGAAATTGTAATTTTGGCTCTATTGTATTGAGAGGGGTGCAACCATATGATATGGTTCTCCCATATATACTCATTTATGTGTCCTGACACCTGTTCCATTACATTTGGAACAATGTTTGTAGTGAACAACACCTTTCATTTCATTAAAAAGGATTTATGGATGACCAAGATATGTTTGTTTTGGTCCGGTGTTTTTTCGGTGCCAAGATGAGCGCACCAGTCATTTGAATGTAAATGTTTTGTTCACATTTTTGTTCCTAGTTACATATATTAGGATGAGTGATGTATTCTATATGTAAAATTAATCAATGGATGGAGGGTGGAAGCCATATGATCTGATTTTTATTAGTGAGAAATGATTGTAGGGGGCAATCATCGAGAGTTGATTTTGAGTGTTGTAGTTGCAATCGATGTTCTTTGTTTGCTATGATTTTAGTGTGGTTGTATATTACAGACTATGGGTGTTCCATGATATGTGGTTTTCCTTACTTTTTATCCTCACTAACTACACACACATAACAACAATGCAAAAATAGATTAATTTTCAAATAATCAATGACATCAATACTTGATTATTTATAAACTATGCTATCAAACAAACCAAGAGTACATAAATTAGTTATTCGCACCGAATATGATGTTTATAGTGTATTATTCATGTTCTTGTTTCAATTACAACCCTTAGCTCGCACTTGGAAATTATTAATTAAGTGTCGCAATTAATTAAATAATTAAGTGGCGTAATTAAATAATTAAGTGTCACAATTTTAGATATAATTCAATCTCTAGAGTTAAAAGTTTTAATTATTTGGGTGAATGGTTAGTTAGCTTAATAACTAATTTATCTATATCTGTTGTGCTTAAACTTAAGTTAGTATTATTTTTATCGCCTTTGGCCTTATCTCAAGGGTTGTGGACATTACAGAAGACAAGAGTGAAACTTTCATCAAGTCTCAAGAGTTTAAATCATTGATTGAAAATTAGACTAGAAATCACACTCGTTCTTTGAGATCAAATATCATGACTTTAATGATTTATGTCCAGAGGAAAGAATAAGAAGACAACGAACTATATTGTACAACCCCCAGTAGAATGGGGTTGCTGAAAGAAAGGACATAACTATATGTGAGGCTACAAAAGATATGATGTATGATCAATATATGGATACTTCCTTATGGGAAATATCCTCCAGCTCCACCATTTATATTTGGAACACAGGCCCCCATGCTATTCTAGGAGAGAAGACTCCAGAAGAAATTTTCACCAGTGAAAAACCAGATATTGGACACTTGAATATTTGTGTTATCACTCCAGGAAACTCCTCTAGGTTTCATCTCGAGGATGCCTGGTAACTTAAATGTTTTATGGTTTTCTAAGTGGATCAAGTCAGGTGAACTACACAACCTCATACTCGCAATATATGCATGAAACTCAATCAGGGATAAGGCTTCTAACTACCACTGTTCAAAGGTTTGATAATATGGTCCAGAGATGGAGAACTTATCATGTTGGCATATTCATACATAAAAGAATTATATATAAATGTCTAATCATAACAAGGAAAGTGCTTGTAATTCAAATCATCAATATGCAGATAGGATGACAACTATCAAACATCAAATAAAATGAATAAACCTGAACAACACATTCAAGCTTAAGAACAGAATAGACAAGAAATGGAAGTTGAACATATGATAGCAAAAGATCTTATATTAGGTCATGAGAAATATGAGAAGCTTGATAATAGTAATGGTCTACAGGCCCCCGAAGTCAAACCCTTCCTATAACAAAAGTCTTAGGCTTTATAGCCTTAATAAAAATATTCAGATCCTGAAAAATTGGATCTTATTTACTAAAAATAGACAAAAATAATTGTTTTTCCAGAATTAGGTCAAAAACCCCTAATTTAACTACTAGTCTATCTAACTGTAAAACTCATTCACTGTTTGAACCTTTTGATGCCTGCAATGGGTACTGGGGATAAAGCTGTAACTAGTCTTCTGCTAGATAAGTCATTGTTTGCTGAAATAGGTAGGGTTTGTGATCCTTTCTTCCTTGATGTAATTGTAAAACTGGAGCATACCTTCTCTGATGGTGTTATTCAGTGCCCTTTCATCTTTACATTTCATCCCTAATCTAGTTATGTTCGCCCAAAACTAGTCTTTTGTGCCAAAATTTGATTTTGTTCCTTTCTTTGCTTTCAGTGGTTAAGGAATCCAAATTTCGGTTCTGTTAGCTGCCAAAAGTGCTACTTTCGGTGGCTAATGAACCACTTCAACATCTTCCTAAGCCACCAAAAGCCCTGTTTTTTCAAAAAATTTAAGCAACCTCCCAAATTACACATTTCAGTTTTGTTGCTTACCTTCTGACCTTTCTTCAGTTTGTTGAATGTTTGGAAGATCAGTAGTAGCCTCGATTGACTCTGGATTCTAAAGGCTTACTGCTACTTCAACTAGGGTTTGTAGTGCAAAATGAGTGCTAGGGTTTCATCTAGAATTCTTCACCTACACCCTCAGAAGCCTGATCATCCTGTACAACCTGGTGTTGTCCTTCATGTATCTTAGGTTTCTTCTTTTCAGTAAGATATACAGTCCTCTCATCTTTAGGAAAGAATTATGTAACTCCTTATTCCTCTTGGTCAACATGGAATTATTCCTTTTTATCTCTCTTTCTAAAACTTCCAGCTCATACACTTGTCTCAGGAGACTTTCCCTTCTCTTCTGGTTGCAGGCCTGTTTCAAAACCATTCCAAAACAAAAAATGTGCCCATGCCATATTTATTCTCTTCAACAATTCTTGGATGAGGAGTTGTATAAGGCCATGGTGAGACAATCTTCCATCAATCTTAGTTTGTTGAGCCTTCACCTAGTGTGCCATTTTTTCCAGGCTCCAGTGTAAGTAGAAAAGTAAATTCAGAGGGCTCTTTCGTGTAAAATGGTTCATTAGTTTGAAATGATAAATCATGGCCCTGTTGTATCTAAATTCACAAGTTATATATACCACAATGGCTTTCAGCAATTGCTTCCACCTCTCTTCAATCCAAGTGGATGGAATACGTTTCTTCCACACCAACTCTCTGTGTTTAAGCTTCAAATAGGATCTAAACTCCACATCTTTAGTAATGGTGGTTTTAAACCACTTCTCCCCAGTTTTTGGGAGTTCAGTCACCTCTGCAATTAGGGTTTCATCCACCATGAACTCCTCCTTACCTATGAGTTCCTTGTATCCATCAAAGGAGAGGGAAAACACTTCAGCAACCTTCTGGTGTGATCCTTGAATTTTATCACAAAATTTGTAGCAGCCTGCATCTTTGAAGAACTAGCAGAATTCTGGATGTGATTCCAGGTAGCAGATGTCTCCTAGTTCTTGTCTAAGAGCAGGCCCTCCTTTCTTCATTTTCTGAATTGTGCTCCTGAGTACTTGCAAAAATTGAATTCAAATTCTGTGGAAGAGGTTAGCAGGCTGAGTTTCAGAGGTATCCTCAAGTAGTAAGGATGCATGTAATCAAAGGTGGAGTGTACTGGAGGTAGGGCACTGATTTTGAGGGTTTAACTACTTGGTAAGTGCTCGAGTGAGAGGATGTTGGCTTTTGGTGATATCTTTGAGACAGCTTGCCCAGTAATCATTTTTTTAATTTGAACTTGGTATTCAGTGGAGATTTTCTATAGTCGTGGGATAGATGGAGGGTAGATTATGGTTTTCGATTTCCATTGGTCAGGTCAGATTAATAACTACCTATTCCATCATCAACTTATGCCTTACTGCACTTTCCCTGTCCTTTCGGTGGTTTACTTTGCCAAATCATGACATGTCTTATGCTAACGAGTTTTGATTTGATGGATAGTTAATCGTTTCCTCTTTTGGCATTTTTGATCGTTAAGAGCACCTAGGATTTTGTCTGCTAGCGACTGAAAGCTGAGCTTTCGGTGGCTAATGAACCGCCGACAGGTTCACCCAAGCCACCGAAAGACTCCCTTTCCAAAAACGTGTTTTATTTTCTTTCGGTGGTTAATGTCCTCCTGCAATCGCTCACTAAGCTACCGAAACCAAAGCTTTTCGGTGGCTAATGAGCTCCTGAGAATATCACCTAAGCCACCAAAAATCCTTTTCCCATATTTTTAACAAAAATCTCATGAGCCAGCTTTCGGTGGATAATCATGGTCCTGCGCTAAACCGTAAGCTGTCGAAATCAAATCTTTTTGGTGGCTAATGAGATATTGGAAAGCTCGCCTAAGCCACCGAAAGCTAACTTTTTTAATTTTATCACATAACAAAACATCAGAGATCCTCATTCTTTTAGCCACCTTAATACCCTTCATAATATGACTTGAAATCTTCATCTTATCAAAAAATAAATCATGTGAGTGAACTTATTGAAAACTAAATTTATTTTGGGAGATAACAATTTGTGGTTGTCATATTTACATCCATGTGCCAAAAGAGAAGAGGACAAATATGGAGCCATCTGGAAAGAAAGGGACTTTTGTTGGTTATATTGAATCTTCCAAAATCCTACAGAATCTATGTACCAAGACAAAGACACACCGAATCTAGCAGAGATGTGACATTTCATGAAGAGGTTGCCTTTAAGTGCTCTAAAGATATATAGTGTGATTCAAACATGGAGGAGAATGAGACTCCCATGATGAAGGATCCAGGTTCAGGTTCTCCTCTTTCAGATATTGATACAAAGAACCCAAAAGATTCCTTATATTCACTAACTCTTGAAGAACTAGTAGAAATAGTTGAATGATCACTTGATGAATCTCTTGCTAACATGAGATATACCTAGTGTCGAGACATTCTACAAGAGGTGGAAAAACATGGAGCACCATTAGGAAACTATAGAGAGAGAAGGAGACCTAAAATATATTCTGGATATGTTGCACAAATGAGTCACATTAGTGATTCAGAACCTTCCACCTATGAAGAAGCTATTACGAAGCAAGTATGGAAAGATTCAATGGTGGAGGAATACAAATCTATTATGAAGAATGATGTTTGGGAATTGGTTCCTAAACCTAAAGGGAAGTCCATAGTAACTTCTAGGTGGATTTATAGAATCAAACATGAAGCTGATGACAGTATTGAAAAGTACAAAGCAATATTTGTAGCCCATGGTTTATCACATAAAGAAGCCATAGACTATGTTCATCCATTCACTCTTATGGAAAGGTACACGGCTATTCGATCCATGATTTCACTTGCATCAATCCTAGGTTGGAAATTTCACCAGAAGGATGTGAAGACTACCTTCCTCAATAGTGAGGTTGAGGAAGAGGTATACATACAACAACCTAATGAGTTTGTATTTCATGGGAAGGAGTCCCATGTATGAAAACTGAAGAAATACTTGTATGGGATTAAGCAAGTCCTGTGGGCTTGGTATTTGATAATTGAAAACTATGTTCAAAGCCTGGGGTTCTCTAGGAGCGAAGCTGGCCCAAACTTGTACTTCAATATTGTGGAGAACCAACCGATGATATCAGTTCTCTATGTTGATGACTTGTTCCTTAATGAAGAGGAAAACCAAATAGTTCAGTGCAAGAGAGATCACTCTTCTGAGTTCACAATGAAAGACTTGGTTCTTCTACACTACTTTCTTGTCCTTGAAGTTTGGTAGAGGAAAGATGATATTTTCCTTTTGTAAGGAAAGTACATAATTGATGTGTTGTGGAGGTTTGGTATATGGATCACAAATCCATGACTACATCAATGGTTTCTAATTTTAAGAAACTACACAAATCATATTCAGAATTGGATCTAGTGGATCCTACTTTGTATAGATAGCTCATTTGTTCTTTGGTGTACTTGATACATTTGAGACCTAACATATGGTATGTTGTGAGTATCTTGAGTTAGTTTATGCCTGATCCTAGACACAAAAACTGGGTTAGTGCTAATCATGTGCTTAGATACCTTCAAGGTACTATTGCTTATGGAAATAGATATGCCTCAAGTGGAATAGTTATGCAACTTGGTGATGCAAACTCTGACTGGGGTGGAATTATTGTGGACTGAAAGAGTACATTCATATTTTGTTTTATCTTGGGAAAATATATGATCTCTTGGTCCAACATGAAGCAATGATCCGTAGCCTATAGTACTACATACGTACAGTATATTGCAGCTAGTACCACCTTCCAAAAATCTATTTGGCTTAGGAAGCTACTTAATGCATTGTTCAGTGAGAAGATTAAGACTACATTCATTTGCCCTAATAACAATATTTGCATTAAGCTTTCTGAAAAAATTTTGTTTCATGATAACTTGAAATACATTGAGATGAATTATCACTTCATTAGAGACATGGTCTAGAGAGGTGTCGTAATACTTCAATACATTTCTACTGATGAGAATATTACATATATGTTGACTAATCCTTTTTCCATGAGGAAGTATAGGTACTTATGAGACAATCATGGTATGGTGAAGAATTCCTCCCTCGTTGAGAGGGAGTGTTAAAGTTGCATCATCATGAGTCATTCTCCAATCCAATATTTTATGCTAGGATTGTGCCTCAGGTGTTGAGGTAGTGCCTTAGGGAGCTTGAGTTGGACTTAGGAAACTTGGAGTAGATTCTTGAGTTGTACTAAAGAATGACTAATTATTATGTGTAAAAGTTAAACCTCATGTGTTGATGTGAATTCTTTGATATGTCAAAGTGATGATGTTGTAGAATCTCGTTGGACAAGGCTAAGGTCATGTGTGCCAAGTTAGATATTCATGTGTTGAGGTGTACCTCTAATCCAAATTTCATGGGGAATGAGGTCTAAATTCATATGTATGAGTCATAAAAAAATTTAATGAGAGGCCACACGCTCTCAGTCATCATAAAAGCATTAAATAGAGAGGCCACCCTCTCCCATCCATGGTAACTGACAACTCATGATTTTGTTCCATGGTATGGTTTCAAGGCACATCATACCTCTCTCATCCATGGTATTTCACAACCCATGGTATTGCCCCAAGGCACATTGTAATAATGTTATAAAAAGGCTCTATGCCTTATCAATAAAGCAATCAAGCATTCTGTGTCTCAACCCCCAAGATCTGGATCAGTGGTATCAGAGTAGGTACGCTCTCCATGGGAATGAGGGTTTGAGCATAGTTCGGGTTCAAAGATCTGTAGAGATTTCCAGCCTCCTTTTGGCACACTCGGAGTCCATTGCTGGGCCATACACTATAAGCATCACAGTTGGTCCTTAATAAATATAGGATATCTAAGTTTCAAGAGGAAGTTCCATGATCTCTACAACATCTGATTTTGCTCTACAAACCCTTGCCAATATACAAACTGAAGATCAACACGTCTTTACAAATTTTAATTGATACTGCAACTTGCACAGAGATTTTCAGAGGCTCTTGCATAGCTTATTGGAAATATATTTCCATCATCTAAAATGGGTATTTTTTGGTTTCTCATTTACCTTCCTGGTTTGCGAGATATGCTTGTTTGAAGCAACCTATGTTTGTACACAGTGTGACCTCATGTACCACAGCTTCAAAAAAGTACCACAGACTCCACAGAACATATCATAGGCTCTACCATATCTCATTGTAAATATATTTATGTTATCTAAAATAGGTATTTCGTGGTTTTTCATTTGGATCTCTCGTTTGAGAGATATCATCGATTAAAGCAGCATGTGTCTAGAAAACCAGTGCACGTGCATTCCTTGAGATTTGATAACCATTTTCTCACTCCTTGAGCCACCACAGAGAGAATATGTTATATGGATGGAAAGGTCTCTTCAATGTCTCAAATGGGTCTTCAACAGAATTCAATTTCATCACATGCATCAAAATATATGAATGGATTTACAGCGAGACATCAACTTGACCAAAAACCATTTTTTTCTACTTTTATGAAATCCTATTGTAATCATGCTTATGGGTTAACCACAAAAAACCCATGGTTATGCGTCAACCACATATAACCCATGATTATGGTTAGGGGTCAACCACACAAAACCCACATTTATGGTTATGGGTCAACCACACAAAACCCATGGTTAAGGGTCAACCACACAAAACTCACAGTTAGGGGTCAACCACACAAAAACCATTGTTAAGGGTCAACCACACAAAACCCACGGTTATGGGTTAACCACAGAAAACCCTTCTCTTCATTGGCACTTAACACATTGTAATCATGGGTCTCTTTTTAGTATGAAATGATGGGGACCATCATTTTCTAAGGGGGGAAGAATGATCTGAATTTCAGGGGAATATGGTCTAAATTTGGATGTATGAGTCATAAAAACATTTATTTAGATGCCTCATGCTCTCATTCATCATAAAAGCATTAAACAGAGAGGCCACCCTCTCTCATCCATGGTAATTGACAACTCATGGTTTTGTTCCATGGTATGGATTCAAGGCATACTATACCTCTCTCATGCATGGTATTTCACAACCCATGGTTTTGAACCATGGTATTTCCCTAAGGCACATTTTAATAATGTTATAAAAAGGCTCCATGCCTTCTCAATAAAGCATTCAAGCCTTCCGGGTCTCAACCCCCAAGATTTGAATCAACCTCATGTATAGAGATCATGATTTTCTAGTTGAAGCATGCATGGTGTGACACACTACTAACCATGGTATATCTATTAAGGCTCCTATAGAAAATGAATACCTCTAGAGTGAATTACTTTAGCATAAGATCACCTGGAACAATAGTAGAATGATATGATCACATCATTAAACAAATATTATTAGTATAATTAATATGATATATAAATTAAATTTGGAACATGTGGACCATGCAAATAATATACGAGGCCTTTGTAGCTCATATGTATGCATACATGTGTCAGGCTAGGATTTGACCTCAAAACCCCCCTAGGTGGACCAATGAGCTCCCAAACCATCCCAAACGGTCATGAATTCCTATGTGGGTGTGGATGGAGCATACTAAGACATAAATGAGAGCATAATAGGAATGGGTGGGAACATGGGTGAGTGGGAGTGGCTCTAGGCAACAATAAATTCCCAAGGAGAGCCAAAAAACACCAAATACATGCACTAATGCCTATGGTCAAACATTTTCCTTGATTTAATGGATGGGGAGCCCACCAAAACTAATCTGTCATTAGTGAGGGTTCCTGCACTATCATAATTATCAAAGTGGAGCGCCTCAATTGCAATAAATGAGTCCAAAACACCCAATATACCAAGGTTGATCAATATATCCTAAGTTCTAGACCATATGACATAGCATAGAAGCTAAAGAAATGTATCCTAGGTGTATGATCATGGTACTAAGGTGGATTAGTGCTATAACACCCCCCCCCCTCCCCCCCTTAATCCTAAATTAGTACAACTTATACCAAAAGATNAGTCACCTCATACAACAAAAATTTATTTGTCCATAAAAAAAAGGTAAGGAGGAAAACCACATGGGAACAATACCTCCCCTCAAAAATGGACATGGAGAAAAATATGAAAGTGAATATCAGCCATCACCATGTGTCACCCACTCCAAGAAGGGATCTCAGATAGGTGAATATCTTCTCTATAAATCCCTTGGTGAATATGTCAGCAGTTTTCTCTATAGATGGGAAATACTACAAGGACATCACCTCCTCATGCACCAAGTTATGGATGTAGGACATGCATATCTCAATTTGTTTGGTCCTATGTCTCTGCACTGGATCAGTGGAAATATTGAATTCACTTTGATTGTCACACCAAATTATTGTGGGTGAATCAATTGCAAATCCAAGTTCCCTAAGAATACCTTGCAACCACACACATTATGTAGTTACGAAACTGCTCCTCTGTACTCAGCTTCAACTGAAGAGAGGGACATGGTGTGTTGTTTCTTTATTGACCAGCATATGGGACCATGTGAAAGCATGACGACATATCCTGAAGTGTATTTTCTGTCAATGGAATCTCCATCCCAATCTGAATCAGTAAATCCAACTAGTTCTAGTGGAGAACTAGTAGCATAGCCTACCCCGAAGTGTTTGGTTCCTTGCACATAATGTAGGATCCATTTGGTAGCCTTCTAATGGATCTCATGAGGTTTCTGCATATATATAGCAAAAACACCTACAATATATTCCAAATCAGTTCAAAAGTGTGTAAGATACAGTAGACTCCCAACTAGTTGTCTGTACAACGAGTTGTCTACCAATGGAGATGCACCAAATTCACCTAGTTTTATTCCTGAGAAGAATGGGAACTTGTATGCCTTACATTCATCCATTTTAAAATTAAATAATAGGTCTTTAGCATAATTTTGTTGGCTGACCTTGTTCCCTGCTTCATACTTCTCAATTTCCAATCCAAGAAATTGCCTCAACAATTCAAGGTTAGTCATGGAGAATTCACTGTGCAAAGAAGACTTAATTGATCCAATTTATTTAGTGCAACTACCTGTGATAAAAATTTCATCAACATACAACACTATGAACTACAATAATTCACCAACATGATGCAAATACACATTGGTATTAGATTTACATCTTTCAAATCCAGGTGAAAGCAAAAAATTGTCCATCTTGGCATACCAAGCCCTCGGGGCTTGCTTGAGGCCATAGAGATACTTCTTTAATCTACATAAAAGTGAAGGATAATTAATGAATCCTTCAGGATGATGCATATGTATCTCCTCATGAAGGTTACCATGAATAAATTAACTCTTCACATACATGTGGTGAACCTCCCAGTGATTAGATGCAGCAATGGCTAAAACTAGCATGATAGAGTCCATGTTTGCAAATTGTGCAAATGTCTCTGTATAGTCCACTCCTAAGACTTGAGATAAGCCTTTGGAAACCAACCTAGTCTTATACTTGATATCATAACCATCAACAACCACTTTGGTCCTATAGACCCACTTACATTGTGCTAGTTTCCTCTTGGAGGGCAAGGGAACCAATTCCCAAGTCTCATCGTCTTGCATTGAATAGAACTCTTATTGCATGGATGTCTTCCATATTGGGTCAAGCGATTCTTACTAATATTTCTAAGGATCATATCCAACCATCTTGAAATACCTATCATATATATTCAATTCACAAGTTGAGAAAGCATTTTGAAATTGAGATCTAGTCTTTCTAGAGTCTAGTGGATCTCCAGCAAGATCCTCAGCCGCTTGAATGGTTTTCTCATCCCACTTGGGATGAATGGGTGAGTCATGATCTGAATAAATGTCATCATCATCATCATAAATATAAGAATAAGAAAAATTAGTGTAAGTATAATCACTTACATCATCATGGAGTGGAGGATTTGAGCATTCCCCTTGCACTGGTTCGATCTCCTGCATGGGATCTTCTTCAAACTATACACTCCTTTCAATGAATGTTTTCTGAGATGAGGGATAAAATATCTTGTAGCCCTTTTCATATTCATCATATCCAACCATAGTGGACTCCTTTCTTTGAGGTTTCCAGGCCTTTCTATTCTCGAGAGGAATCCTATCCCAAGCCCTAGAGCCAAAAACCCTGAAATGAGAAACACATGGCTTGTGACCACTCCAAGCCTCATATGTATTTTTTCCATCCAAATATTTGTGTGGAGATCTTTTTTGGACATATGCATCATAGTTGATAGATTCATCCCATAGATTAGGATTCAAATCATTTTCTTCCATCATACAGGTTTCCATCTCCTTGAGATCCCTATTCTTGCACTCTACAACACCATCCTGTTGTGGTGTGTAAGGCATAGAATGTTGTGTTTGGATGCCACATTCTTCACAAAGCTTATGAAAATCATTATTTACATACTCGTTACCATTTTCAATCCTAATAACCTTGATATTATTCCAACATTCATTCTCAACTAAGGCTTTGTACACTTTGAAATTCTCAAAAACCTCATATTTTAGCTTGAGAAAATACACCGAGCAGTACCTTAAGAAATCATATATGAAGGTCAACACATACCTTGAATTCCCATATGAAGGTGAGGGAAGAGACTCTATGATGTATGAATGGATCAGATCCAACACTTGGATATTCATCCTTGCCTTTCCTTTCTCATATCTTCACTCGGCATGCTTTCCCACTACACCCCCTTTGCATGTGCCATTGGAAAATTGGATGCTAGGAAGCCCTTCCACCATGTTTTCTTTGCTTAATGACTGAAGGTACCTGAAGTTGAGATGACCATATCTCAAATGCCACAACTTTCTTGTCTCATTGGAATGTGACAGAAGCGCATTACCTTTTGAGTATGGAAGGAAGTGAGAGAATTTGTACATTCTTGAATCATGATCAGCAAAACCCGCTACCACAACTTGGCCTTTAGAGACTTCTGAGATATCCACATCATTTTGAGTAAATTTTACTCTCTTATATGTACCAGTGTAGTTCATTTGATAGACATATAGTAGTGTCGCCTCTAGATGAGGCATAGACAACACATTGTTGAAGTGCCCATCTTCAAGATCAATCTTGTCAATCCATTTGGATTGGATTTCTGAATCATCACCCATTAGAATGGATGGACAACTATAAGGATGTAGGGGAGAGAAGAATTCATGCATGGATTCCATTTCCCTGGAGGCACATGAATCTATGATGAAGGAAGAAGAGCTTGAAGAACCAGCAACCAAAGCATGGCACCTTTCTTTGTTGTCTGATCTTGAACCACCATCTTTCTTCCTTGCGCCTTCTGGAAGAGGGATGTTGTTATTCTCAAGTAGCTGCACCATCATGTCAATGGTGTTCTTTATGCAAGAAATATCTGTATTCCACCCCTTGTGACCCATAAGTGCATTTGGTCTTCTCTTTCTTCTTCTTGTCTTTGTCCTTGCTAGGATTTGAAACCCCATCTGAAGATTTGGGATTCTCCTGCTTATTCTTCTCTTACTGCTTCGAATCTCTAGATTTTTTCTTACCTTTGGATGAATTCGAAACTATTAAAACAAGGGCTTAATCCTTACTGGATTTGATGTACCCATTTGATCAGCTTGTCTTTCTCTTGATTCATTGACTTCATAAAGTCTACCAGTGATGACATCCTCCAATTTTGAGCTGTGAGCTTGCTAGAGTGGAATGTTGACACAAACATTGAACACTTTGGCCCTAGCTTCGAAAGTATGGACACAATCATCTTCTCCTATTTATTTTCTACGCCACACTCTTTTAGCTGAAGCACCAATGATTTGAACTTGGTGAAGAAGTCTTGGATCGTCTCAATATGAGTTGGGCTCAGTGAGATCAACTCATTTTCAAGTTGGTGGCCTCTCATTTCATCAGTCTTCCCAAAAAATGACTTAAGATTGAGTCATAATTCATTGGGAGTTGTCAGAATGTCTACATGGAAGAGTAGGTCTCTCTAAATGTTGATATAAAGAATTCCAAATGCCTCACCAAGTCTGTTGATGTACTTGGATTTCTCCACAACATAGTTGGGTTTGGTCTCAATCCCCATGGTGACTCTGAAAAAGCCTTTCAACCTCAGTTGAATCACCATTTTGGATTTCCATTCATAGTTGAATGGGGTTATTAATACATGAGTCTACTCCATTTTTTCTTATGCACTGGGTGACAAAAACACTGATTGCACCTGCAATGCCAACACTCGAACTTTTTGGGAAAATGCCCTAAAAAGAAACTCAAAGACTCTGGTTTTGATTTGTAACTCCAAAGAGATATGATACCATGTGATAATTGATTCATAGTAGTATCTATGAGCCAAGGGGATTCTCACAATTCGATATTACACACAATTATGCACAAAAACAATAGAAAGAGTGAAATTAACACAGACAAAGGTAGTCAATAATCGAGTTTATTATGACTATCCAACATGTAAATATGTATGGATCAGGTTTATATAACATTAGGGTGAAATCGCTATCCTTTGGAGGCCATCTAGACGCATACATGTGTCAGGCTAGGATTTGACCACAAAACCCCCCTTGGTGGACCAATGAGCTCCCAAACCATCTCAAATGTCCATGAATTCTTGTGTGGATGTGGTTGGAGCATGATGAGACATAAATGAGGGCAGGATAGGCATGGGTGAGAACATGGGTGAGTGTGAATGGCTCTAGGAAGCAATAAACGCCTAAGGAGAGCAAAAAACAATCAAATACATGCACAGGGCCATATGGTCAAAACATTTCCCTGATTTAAGGGATGGGGAGCGCACCAAGACTGATCTGTCATAAATGAGGGTGCATGGATTGTCAGAATCAGCAAAGTGGAGCACCTCAACTGCAATAAATAAGTCCAAAACACCTAATAGACCAAGGTTGATCAACATAGCCTAAGTTTTGGACGATATGACATAGCATAGAAGCTAATGAAATGTATCCTAGGTGTATGATCATGGTACTAAGGTGGATTCATGCTCTAACACTTCATTTAATTAAAGAGAACTCAAATTTATCACTTTAGCGATGCGACTAAGAAGATATTTAGTTAAGATAATTAACTAAGTGTTAATAAAGAAGAACTAGTTAGATAATAGTGTTTTGCATGATGACACTTGAGTTACAACACTTGCATGACAAAACTTGATTCAACATCCTAACTAAGTGGGATAACATCTAGTTATAAGGAAAGTTCATCCTGAAGTCAAGTACACAAAGGTATTAAGGCATGATTGAGATGTAAAGCATAGATATCATGTAGGACTTGGTTGAGATCAAAGTAAAGTGCAAATTGAAATCTATTGTGTGCATGCGTGTTGAAGTTACGAATTCATTGTATGAAGGGAATACAACTAGAATCTTGGTACTTATCTCTTATTAAATCACCAAGGGTGCTTGATGTAAACACACATTACAAAGTTCTTATATCTGTCTCTCTTCTCTATTGCTTAGTGATTACACTTGGGTTGTTTTCTCTCTTATCTTCAACCAGGGATGCTAAATGTAATATAGAATTGTAAAATACATTCTCTGATATCTATGAATGCGATAAGGAGGTTTTTCAAATTTTTTCTCCCTCATTGTTTTGAGGGATTTCCCAGGGTACCAAAAGGAGGAGTGAATCTCGATGTTGAAGTATACTAAATAATAAGAAACTCTTGACTCCACAAAGTGGAATATAGATCATCGATGTTTTCTTATGCTTAAGTTATATCTTGGTTGATCAAACATAATAATATTGAAACCAGCTTATAAGGGATACAAAAGGAAGATTCACCACTACATTTCGACCTTCATGCTTGTATTTGTGTTAAAATTTATCGAAACCTCTTGTAGATATCTTTGATTAACAAGTCTTACAATTTTCTATTAGTTCTCACCATCTACTAAAAAGATGGTGGATGTATAAGGAACATTTCAGGACCAATATATTAAGTGTATATCCTACGATGCATCTTCGAACACCGTATAGAATAACCATAGGCTTGATAAGAAGGTTGTATAGAGTAGAAGGTACAACTTAATTTAAGTAAGCATGGCTCATGTTAGTGTACCAAACAACAAATGCTACAAGAATATTCAACTCATCCTCCAACTAATCATCTTCACTAAGTTAAGATACATCGAAAAATAGGTACCTAGCCATAGGAATCCATTCATCATTACACTTTCCATCATATAAATTGGACATGGCATGAGACATGAATAGTTACACAAAGATGGGGTAGCAGTTGAACTGGAAACCTAGAAAAAATCCCATTAATGTGTACTGCTAGATACTTTGGGAGCACAAATTTAGGATCCACTAAACCAAAATATGTGAACATTTTATGGCATCTATGTATAAACTAATTTTCTATGAAATTGCTCATTGTATGATAATAAAATCTATGAAAATATTCAATGAGATGGGGACTGGGATCCCATAAAAAGATGAACATATATAGGAGTATTTAGGACCAATAAGGGCCCACATTTGTTTCCAAATTTCATCCCAGAAAAGATTTCTCTTAAATATGTCTCTGATCAATCTTTTTTTAATGAAGTTATGGAAGATCTGTCCCAATTCAAGAAAGCATAATGGCCTCCTTTGGCATTTTTTATAGGATATTATGTTCAAGAAAATGTGGAGGAAGGAAAATAAGAATTTGAATTTCTTACTAATTTCCACTATGGAGAAGAAAGGTTCAGGAGACACATCCCCCTTAATATGGAAGTTTTCTATTGTGTATATTGGAAATATAAATGTCCATACCAAAATGAAGTATACTAGGAGGAAGAGATCTATTTAAGAGACACATCATTGGATGAGGTAGAAATAAGAATCAACAATAAAGAAAAAGATGCGAAAGACAAAAGAAAACAACGAATGAAAAATGCGAAAGTAGAAAAGGAATTCAAGGAAATATTAGAGAAGTAACCAAGGTTCATAGCGGAAACGGAAGTAATTGAAGCACGACTAAAAGAAGAAGCATTAAGAGAACATCAAATAGTAAAGATGAGGCAAGAATCAATGTAAAGGAAAATAAATCAAGAGTTGAGACTTTCCTACAGGTAGAAGCATATATTAAAAGAGAACAAGAAGAAGTTGAAGCTAAGAAGAAACAAAAGGTGGAACCAAATGCAAGAGAGAAGGCATAAAAGAAAAGAAACGAGGATACTAGCAATGTAGATCACATGGACATAGAAACATCCAACAGAGAAGCATAAATCAATTCCTTAATGTCATCCATCATTGTAGGCCACTTCTCTCTTCACAATTTAGTTTGGGAAGGTTCATCCCGTCTAAAATTGAAGTATTCGCAATTTTGGATTTATTTTCCTTTTATGTGAAAAAGAGACAAGTAGTAAGACACATTCTATACAAACTTAATTTGTGAAGGATATTGATGCTTACAATTACTACTAAGAATCCAATCCTCACTCGAACAAAGGACGACCCAATGGCCAGTGCTTCTAGAAGAGTTTCTTGCACTCAAGCAACTCAATTTAACAATAGAAATATTATCAACGAGATAAAAGGCTACAATAAATGAATACACAACCTAGAAGAAGAGGTAACACATTACAAAGCATATATATTAAACATGTGCTTTTAAAATTCAAGGTGAATAAAAAATGTTTCACAAAGGTTGATGTACAATGATCTACCAGATTTTCATAGTTATACTACCGCATGCCTAACATTTTTCAACAATTTCATTTCATAATTATACTACCCATGCCTAACATTTTTCAACAATTTCAAAAATAAAAGGGTGAAATTGCATGAATTCCAAATTGACATGGATATTTTTTTTTATAGAAAAACAACGGTCTAGGGTCGAGGTCGAGGTCGACTTCCTACCCATTACAAACGAAAACATGGACGAGTAGGACATCAGACTTCAGCTCCTAAACATAGATGCTTGCTTATATAAATATAAAGTACCGTAAAGAAGTTCCACTAGTCCAACGAAGTTATTATGTATAGTATACTCTTACTAGTTCTTGAATTGATGTCTACTTAAATTATTGAATTGATGTCTACCTTGCTTACTTCTTCTTCAAGTGATACTTCCTCATATTATTTTAATTTGGCACGAGTCCTTCTTATGTTTGTTTTAAAGTTGCATCATATTAAATAAATAAGTTACATTCCATGTAGGAAAACAACATTTTATAAATAATTTTGATAAAAATTAATAAAAACTTTTATTTGAAAGTAATTAAATGCTAATTTAGTAATTAACTTCAAATCCGTTTCTTATTTTCTCACACGTTTGTTTAAAATTTGTTTCCCGTCTCTAACTTGGATTTGCAAATTCAAAATTAACTATACACAATTTAGAATCAATATAGATGTCTCCACAAGATAATGACAATAATATATGGAAGTCCACACGTAATGAAAATAAACATGGACACTGTAAAAGTATATCTAATGATGTCATCGAACGGGTTAATAAGGGACAAGGGTTACAGTGATTAGACGCCCAAAATGTGAAAATAATGTAAATAATAATGTTATAAGATTGAAGCGGTGACTCCAACTCAACAGCTATTAACGTTGACACACCACCTTTCGATAACCAGGAACGTTGACGCGGGGAGTAAGCTATCTAACCAATCATTTGCACCCGGGCTTACCCGTCAAGCCAGTTGCCGTTAAGTGATAGTTTACTCTGTTACCATTCTGTGAGACTTAAACTTAAAGGATTTTACTTTTTCTCCATGTTAAACTCAAGAGCTTTTATCAACTTAGATCAGGGACAAATTTTTCTTTTTTGCAATTTTCCTTTGAGTTTTGAATAAATACCTTCTTTGCTTGGCATCTTCTTGTTTAAACGGTTTGCCATGCCCGGCTCTCTACTATAATCAAATCGTTCAATGACTGCAATGTTGCTTTAGTGTAATCAAATTTTCACTCGTATGATGAAGGTTAATCTACTGAGTTTATAATAAGTATTTACTCTAAAAAACAAAGCATAAAAAGAGGTGAAACAACTTTCCATTAAAACAGTAATATTAAACTCTCATTGAATTTGCCTAACAGCCATTAAAGAAGAATTTTCTCCTAACCCTTTACTCTTACTATTTCATAAAATTAAAATAGATAAAAAGAAAGCAGCAATCAAAGAAGAATTTTCTCCTTTCCCTTTACTCTTACTATTTCTTAAAATTAAAATAGTTAAAAAGAGCTTGTCTCACATCTTTTTATGCTTTGTTTTCAAAGTAAATACTTATTATTTGTTTTCAGAGTAAATATTTATTATAAACTCTGTAGATTAACCTTCATTATACCAGTCAAAAGTTTTGGTGGCAACATACCTTTTAAACAAGAAAGGGAAGAAAATAATTGTCCCTTAGCTTACAGTTCACAGAAACAATTGGGCTAACACCAGAGAAGAAACAGAATCCTATTAATGTTGGTCTCAGGAAAAGATAACGGAGTAAGCTATCACTAGACGGTGTCAAGTGGGCCCAAGTGCAAATGATTGGGTAGATAGCGCCACCTTCCTTCGGAAAGCATGAACGTGGACACAAGATTGCAGTATTCTCAGTCCGAAGCAAACTGCAGGAATTGAGTACATAACAGATTAGATCGCCATCTTTTTCTGTACGTGGCTAATCACGTGTACAGCGGCTAATCAACGACAAAAGCTTAACAAAATATTCTAACATTTTAATTTGCTTACACGGATCCATCTGTGCGCCGCTGCGCGTTTACTCGATAAACACGATAAGTAAACGTGCACGCCGCGCCTCCCTCGTTCTTATCTAATCGCCGTGAAAAGGAATTAGAGCACCTGAACATCTCTATAAATTCATTGGTGCATAAGCTTCAGGAATACAAACATCCATTCCGAAGAACAGGAAAGTTAATTGTTGTTGTTGCGGGAAAGAAGCAAGGCGCACTATTAATTGGTCCTCGAATTTGTGATTGCTTCGTCAACATCATCAGTTATAAATATTCAGTTTGTCAGTGGAGTGGGGTGAATAATAATTAGATTGAAATAAAGAATGGAAATGGAGGGTTACACAGGCATCATTCCTTTTCTCTACTGTCTCCTTGTTACTCATAATCACCGGGATCGATACTATACCCCTTTACCTGAAGAAGGTGATAGTAGTTCTCATGGATCTCATCATCGTCATATTAATTTTCATGGACTCGCCTGCTGTCTTTCTTGAAAACCGGTAGTGTGCAAATCTGGTTATTATGGATTTTGAAGCTCGTCTTCCAAATATTGATGTATTTTCTATGTAGCCATTCATTTCATCCAACTATGTAGCTCTGTAATCCCATATTTGTAGGCGTTGGTTTGCCAGCATGTGTATACGAATTGATGTCATAAAGCATGAGCGACAATAAATTGAAATTTTATTACGATGGTATAATCCTTTGCAAACTGCGAAGAAATTGTAATTGCATAAGACATCGAGAAGAAAATATCGACTCTTTCGTCTTGACAGGAAGAAGGATTATAAGGTCCTAATTCTCTCCTTAACATCTCTACAATACGATTAATGTTAGGGAAGTTAGTTCAGAGGCCAGGTATATACTACATTTTATACATGTGATGGTCGAGACTAATGAAAAAGTAATTATCTAAAATGCATACTCTCTATTCAAAGATTACCATCATCTTAACAATGCATACTCTATATTCAAAGATTACCATCATCTTAATAATGTTAAAATAAATGTATGTATGTATATTCAAAGAATATACATCTATGACATGTGAAATTTTTTTATGAAATTAAGATCGGAATCAATCAAAACTTTAAAGTAAAACATGGACACAATTATGTAAAAGTTTCTATATTAATTATGTAAAAGTTTTCTAGGTAGCGTATTGCGTTAACGTGTGTATGTGCTTAGCGGCTCTTGGAGGTGGTAATAGTGTCAACAGACAGCAAACTTGTTATCACCAGTGCACAATTTTTTGCACCATTCCTCTGAAAATAACTACATTTGGGTTGAAGAGGTTACTAAACTTTGCAAGAATGCTTCCCTGCTAGTTGAAGGTGGGTATATAGTGAGGCTACGAGTAAAAAATGTTGGGGTTTGAATGGTTATTTACTTAGCAACTTTGTTGGCATACTATTAACATCAAATTGAGTATACATTTGTGTCAAGGACATGCAAACATGAGAATGGTAAACTATGGGATAGGTATGAACTTGTCTATGGAAATCAAGGGACAATAAGGGACAAACTACGATTTCACTTAGGCATACAAGTCTAGATTATATATATAGCATAGAAGTTTGGCATATTGATAAAGAACATCTAGCTATAACCTTATATTATTAAACTCTATATCATGTGCAACAATATTTTATACAAGTCTCATCGGGTCTTATTATCATTTTTTTCACATACATCACCATGTGAGCATACCTATTATCAAACAACCAATCCTTCATGATCATATACTTTACTCATGGTCTCCAAGTTGGATACCCTATAGGGAAATAGTCACAAACCAAACAAAGAAAAAATATTGAACATGAATAGAATAATTCTCATTAATGTATGTACATATAAATACACATGAGACTGACCCTTGGATTCCAAATTCAAAGACCTTGTCTCTTGCGCTCCTGATGGTTGTTCCTATTCACCTATGAGTATGCACATTCATTTATTATCAATATTGTAAATAGTAAATAATAAAAACAATGTTCCATAACCCAAAAGATTATGTTTCCAACATTCCCCCCTTAATCTGAAAGGGGGTACATGAGTCCAAGTAGAGAGCTGAAATTTGGAGAATGGTAGTTTGAAATGGATGAAGAAGATCTCTAAATCAAAGGCTACCAAGAGTTGATGTCTCTACTAAATGGGTAGTTTTAGGATGAAAACAAACTCTAGAAATCGGTGATAAATCTATTTTAGGGGCTGATGCACAATCATGGACTCCTTTAAGGACACTTTAGATGCCACATAATACTGGAATAAACGGAAAACTCTGATTTTAGGTGACAATTAGGGGTACTTCCCTAACTTATTTGAAGATGAAGTAAAAAGAGAAAAGATAGGTAATTGAATCAGCTTTCATAATATATAGGGTTTATGCAGAGAAAATGTGTGCAAATGATTATAAAATTAGTTTCCATGAAAGTGGGTTTTCAAATTTTTAGCACATCTTAACATATATGTTTGTGCGGGTGCAGCAATATATGAGGTAAATGATGTCCATTTGGGATAAAATCTTGCAGACATATAAAGGACATATGGGCCTAGTGCAACACTATTTATTTGGAATTTTTCATGAATTATTTTTTTTAGTATTAATTATTGAAGTTAGAAAAGCTTGAAATTAAAACCTTATGTGCGGGTGCAACACTTTAGGGGCAAAAATTAATGAAATCCTTGATTTCTTAATATAAGATCACAGAGCTTGATCTCGTGTAGTACACCATATAGTTTTTATGGGAAATGGTGATGGAAATCAAAAGTTATATAACAAACAATCGATGTATGTATTCTCGAAAACTAACGTGTGTCATTTAGAAAAATAAT
>LPNX010665957.1:167060-207060 GCA_001517045.1 Pseudotsuga menziesii
ATATGCATTTTGTAATGTTACATATCGCATATGCGATATATCGCATATGCGATATTCAACATTACAAAATGCATATGCGATATATCGCATATGCGATATACATTTCCACGAACCTTAGCCTTGTGTTTGGGCTCGGGTTATTCTGAACGTACCATCAATAACGCATATGCGTTCTTGATTTGCACTTCGGAAGTGCGTTTCTGATTTCCTAAGTGGCACCAAAAAGTGGAACCAACTTCGTGCGAGCACCCTTAGGCTCAATAGTTCTATGGAACTTGTCTCTAACTCAGGTTCTCTCTCAACGGTTTTCGATGTCTTCTACTAAATGGGTGGTTATTGGATGATCACCACAAAACCTGCAACTCCTTAGAACATGGCTCTAACTATGGTCTAGTGCTACAACTCTAACTCTTTCTAGGGGGATCTGGATACAAGATCTAGAAACCAGAATAATGTTTTGTCTGTTTCTTCCTTATTTGTCTCGCTTTCTTTTTTGTGACTATTAGTGATCCCACCTTGTGAAGAAAAAAGTGAGGAGAAGGGAATGTCTCAACTGCAAGATGTGTAATTATTCAAGAACCAATTCATCAATATGACTTACAAATATTCTTGGTTGTTGATGACCATTTCCAAGAAGCGATCCGCTCATAGTGAATCTTCTCTCTTGTAGGATTCTTCAAACTGAAGCATCTGTATCAGAAATGGGTATGATTTCCACAATGCTTACAAATATGAAGATCAAAATAATGATCTTTCATATTTCCAACTCGATCATAATGTTGGAATTTTGAAGTATGAACTATAATAGATGAAGATGGAATTTCATTTAAGAACCCAACACACTAAAACTAGATTGTCTTAGAGAAATCATAAATTTGAATGGTCACTTACTTGTCATATCCAAGACTTATTATGTTCTTGTTGATGGTGACCTCTGTTAAAGTTGAAACATCATGAGTCATTCTCCAAGTTAGTGTTATGGACCTCATGTGTTGAGGTAGTACCTTAGGGAGCCTGACTTGGACTCATGAAACTAGGAGTATATTCTTGAGTTGGAATCAAGAATGACTAAGATTTACATGTAAAGGTTAAACCTCATGTGTAAGGTTAATGCTTTGAATGCTTTGACAAGTTAAAGTGATGCAAGACTACTTCCTCCAAAGAAGAGAGATATTTCTCTGAATTTAAGAATTTTCCTCATCAAAAGGAAAAAGTATACAACAAGGACTTTGATAAGTCAAAGATAAAATGCTTCAACTACTCTAATAAGGGTCACTTTACATCAACATGATGGAAGAAAAGAAAAGGAAATAAGCATGCCTCTACCGCTAATGTTAATGAAAATAATTCACCAAAGAATTCATGCAATGTAGAAGATGATGAATGACCAAAATAATATTTCCTTTAAATGCAGCAATGATTGCATAATTTCTAGATGAGAAGATTGTCATTGGTTAGTTATGAAAGATAAGTATTTGTATTATCGATTGCTCTTGTAAATAAGATATGAGTGTTTTTTATTATATTCTTCATTACATTTGTATGCATATCTATATTCATAGAACTAGGAAGTATGTTATCTTGTAGCACGATGAGAATATATTATAAATTTTCTTTTATTGACAAACATTAAGCTCATGTAGTACATGTTATGATTGAGTGAGTAGCCTATAGTGATGCATAACATTCCATGAGATATGGATGGATGTTTTGTTGAAGCGTTGTCTAAGATGTTTATATAAATGTGTGAACTATTTGTCACTACAATGAAATGATTGGATTATGCAAGGTTGCTAACCATTTGATTGAATTTGACTTATAGCAAAGATCGTATGTTACGGCCTACAAGGAAAGGATGATGAGACTTGTTCCAAAGACAAGAGTGAAACTTTCATCAAGTCTCAAGAGTTTAATTCACTGATTGAAAATCAGACTAGAAATCACACTTGTGCTTTGAGATTTGATCTCCTGACTTTAATGATTTGTGTTGAGAGGCAAGAATAATAAGACAAGTAACTGTACCTTACAACCCCCAGTAGAATGGGGTTTCTAAAAGGAAAAAAAAAACTATATGCGAGGCTACAAAAGCTATGATGTATGATCAAGATATGGAGACCTACTCCAACACCGTCATGTATATTTAGAACATAAAACTTCCATGCTATTCTAGGAGAGAAGACTCGAGAAGAAGTTTTAACTCGCAAAAAACCACATATTGGACACTTGAAGATTTTTTATTTTCTTGTTTACATCCATGTTCCAAAAGAGAAGAGGAAAAATATGGATACATCAAAAAAGAAAGGGACTTTTGCTGGTTATATAAAATATTCCAAAATCCTACAGAATCTATGTACCAATACAAAGTCACATTGAAGTCATCAAAGATGTTACATTTCATATAAAATAAATTCCAAAATCCTACAGAATCTATGTACCAAGACAAAGCCACATTGAAGTCATCAGATATGTGACATTTCATGAAGATGATGTCTTCAAGCGCTCTAAAGAACTTCAGTGTCATTTAAACATGGATGAACAGGAGACTTCCATGATGGAGGATCCAGGTTCTGGTTCTCCTCTTTTAGATATTGATACGGAGAAGCCAGAAGAGTCCACCTATTCACTAACTACTAGACAACCAATAGAACTAGTTGAAAGATCACTGTAAAACCTCCTGATAAGAGGAGATCTACATGGTGTCGATACTCTAGATAATAAACTTCATACTTGTTTCTTATTTTCTCACACGTTTGTTTTAAATTTATTTCCCATCTCTAACTTTGATTTGCAGATTCAAAATTAAGCTATACACAATATATAACGAGAATCAAGATAGATGTGGAACTCCATAAGTTAATGACAATAAGATATGGAATTCCACACGTAATGAAAATAAACATATACATGGAACTCCAAAAGATATGGAAGAGTATATTTAAATGATGTCATCGACGAGTTTATAAGGAAAAGGGGTTATAGGGTTATAGACGCCCAAAATTTGAAAATAACTTAAATAATAATTTAGAAGATTGAAATGGTCTCTACAACTCAAGAGCTATTAACGTTGACGCACCACCTTCCGAGAAGCATGAACGTTGACGCCCCACCTTCCTTCCGAGAAGCATGAACGTGGACACAAGAATGCAGTGTTCTCAGTTCGCTGCAGGAATTGAGTACATAACAGATTAGATCGCCATCTTTTTCTGTACGTGGCTAATCACGTGTACAGCGGCTAATCAACGACAAAAGCTTAACAAAATATTCTAACATTTTAATTTGCTTACACGGATCCATCTGTGCGCCGCTGCGCGTTTACTCGATAAACAAGATAAGTAAACGTGCACGCCGCGCCTCCCTCGTTGTTATCTAATCGCCGTCGAAAGGAATTAGAGCACCTGAACATCTCTATAAATTCATTGGTGCATAGGCTTCAGAAATACACACATCCATTCTCAAGAACACATCCATTCTCAAGAACAGGAAAGTTTATTGTTCTTGTTGCGGGAAAGAAGCAAGGCGCACTACTAAGGTCCTCCAATTTGTGATTGCTTCGTCAACATCATCAGTTATTAATATTCAGTCTGTAAGTGGAGTGGGGTGAATAATAATTAGATTCAAACAAAGAATGGAAATGGAGGGGTACACAGGCATCATTCCTTTTCTCTATTGTCTCCTTGTTAGGCAGAATCACCGGGATCGCTACTACACCCGTTTGCCTGAAGAAGTTGATAGTACTTCTCATGGATCTCATCATCGTCATATTAATTTTCATGGATTCACCTTCTGTCTTTCTTGAAAATCGGAAGTGTGAAAGTCTGGTTATTATGGATTTTCCAGCTCTTCTTCCAAATATTGATGTATTTTCTATGTAGTCATCCCATATATAGAAGCGTTGGTTTGCCAGCACGTGTATACGAATTGATCTCGTCAAGAATGAGCGAGAATAAATTGAAATTTCATTACGATGGTAATCTTTTGCAAACTCAGAAGAAATATTAAATGCATAAGAAAATATCAACTCTTTCGCCTTGACTGGAAGAAGAATGATAAAGGTCCTTCTCTCCTTAACATTTCAACAATACGATTTAATGTTAGGTGCTAGGCGGGAAGTTTTTTTTTAGAGGAAAAAATACCAGTCTTTGTTATTCATAGGAATCAAAAGACATCATTTACATATACCATCTTTATGACTGATAGAAATATAGCAACCCAGAACATCACATAGACATAAGATGTAACCATACTGTCTACTGCTATCCAGAAGAAAAAGTCTAATCATAGCATACTTTTCTCATCATCCCTGATAAATCAGGTCAGAATATACTAAGAAGTTAGTTCACATCATCCCTGATAAATCAGGTCAGAATATGCTAAGAAGTTAGTTCAGAGCCCAAACATATACTACATTTGATGTAATGGTCGAGACCAATGAAAAAGTAATTACCTAACAGGCATACTCTATATAGTCAAAGATAACCATCATCTTAATAATGTTAAAATAAATGTATGGTATGTATATTCAAAGAATACCATCATGTCGTGTGAAATGTTTTTAGGAAAATGTTTTTAGGAAAAGATCTGAATCAATCTAGACGTTAGAGTAAAACAACGTCTAAAGTAAAACATGGACACAATTATGTAAAAGTTTTCATAATAATTATGAAAATAATTTCTAGCTAGCGTGTTTCGTTAACGTGTGTAAACAAAAAGACCTATAAAAGTTGAACAATAATCTTTAAACCAATTTGTCCCGATAAAACTCTATATTGAGCTCAATCATAACGTAAACAATAATCACTTTATCTTGAGTGCTTAATCAAGGTTAAAAATATGTATTTATTTATTATGTGTGTAAATTTATATAATTTAGAATTTTTGGGTGGACTATTATTTATGTTTTTTTCTTTACCAATGAGAATGAGACAAGTGTATTATTAGATTTATTTTATAGGTGTTTTCTAAAATTCATAATTTATAATTAAAAAAAAAAACATAAGTATAGTTGGAAAAATTAAACTTCGAATTACAATTGCTCACATATTAACTTTTAAATTAACTATTAAATACAGCTATTAGCTTAACTCCAATAACTCTATAAGTATTAGCTTAATTCCAATAATTTTAGAATAACTTCAACTGTAATCACCGTCATATTGGATAACTATTAGCTTAACTTCAACTCTAATAGCTTAAGGCTTTGTTGAAGTGCATTTGGCATCTAGTAGTCTACCTAATGTGCATTTGTGCAACAATCCAAATCCTAATAAAATCTTTCGAACTCCTAATAAAATATTTCTAACTCCTAATAAACTCCTCCAAACTCCTAATAAGCTTCTCCATAGTGCACTTGGGCATCTAGCTAATATTTCTAACTCCTAATAAACTCCTCCAAACTCCTAATAAGCTTCTCCATAGTGCACTTGGGCATCTAGCTAATATACACTGTAACAATAAAATCCATCTTTTAGCACCACTTCTATTTTATGGTGTTAAGGTGGTGTTTATACTTTTGTGGTGTTAAGGTGGTGGTATTATCACCGTTTATATTTTGTGGTGTGGTGTTAAGGTGATGGTATTAGCACCACTTATATTTTGTGGTGCTAAACTCGTGTCAATGTTTATTAATATTATTGCAAATAGGGCTTTGTCTCATCCACACAAAGAGAAATTCCATGTTGGAAAGTACCATAAAGTTGTGCTAAGATATTATTTGTCACATGGACATGTACAAGTAGAATATAATTAATATTTGCACCATAAATACAAGTAATTTACAAATATTATTTTATAAATAACTTGATGAACAGTTTTTTGTTTTTATTTTACTCATTCAAATAAATCATCAAACTTAATTTATGAGTTTTTGCACCAAAATAGCAACAAATTCATTTTTTATATTTTATTTTTGTAACTTTCAAACAAATAAAATCACATGATTCATTTATGATCCTTTACATCACAATCATAACAAGCTCACAAATAATTATTTTAAAATAATTCAATTTAATTAATCATTTAATCCTATTTAAATAAATAAGTACCTAATTAAAATGAACGACTTTTAATTTATTATTATTATAAAGTAGTAATAAAAATAATTTGAATAGAAAAATGATTATTCAATGAATTCTTTATTTATGTATAAATATTTTTATTGATATTAGTATCATAATTAGGTTTTTAGCCCAAGACATGGGTTTTAAATCCACTCACATAGTGAAGGGAGACAATCTCTACTTTTCATAATAAAAGAATCTTTCAATTATCTAGGATGAAGAAAGACACCTCAAAAATCACCTGAAGTCTTCTTAAGAGTATTCTTAGCATCTAAGTGTGAGACTTGTCACTATTATAGGTTTTTAATCACTAGGGATAGGTCTATTGTTCATCAACATGGTTGACAAAAGAAACCTAGGCTTTTGGCTAAACGAATCAAGATTAATTTATGAGATTTGATACCGTAATCACTACAAATTTGATTGTTTATTTCTATAATATTTAAACAAATAAAATGTTCATTGACTCATTTATGAGGCTTTGCAAGCGCCAAAAGTACACAAATAATTATTTTGTAAATAACTCCATTAAAGTATTCATTTTTAATATTATTTAAGGAAATAAACACCGAGGGCTATTAATATTGACCTATAATTAAAGACCAATTTTAATTTATTATTATTCTAAAATAGAATAAAATTGATTTGAATTGAAATTTGATTATTCAATTCAGTGTATTTTCATTGAACTTATTAAATTTATTGATGGATAATTAGTATCAATATTAAGTTTTGAGCATAAGGCATGCGTCTCAAATCCTTGGACATGATTGAGGGAGGAAACCTTTACCTCAGGTTGTAAGAGAAGCTTCTAAGAATCTAGGCCAAAGAAATATGATCAACACACATGTTTTCCTAAGAGTGATATTAGTATTTATGTCTGGGATTTGATGGAAGTATAAGGTTTTGATCACTAGCGATAGGCATATTGGTCCTCATTATATTTAAGAGAAAAATATAGGGCTTAGGTAAAATGATCTTCTAGACATGTAGGGAAAATAATGATGTGTTAAGCCAACACAAATTGCTATTTGAGAGGATCCTTGGCCTTATAATAGGGATATAGGGGTAAATCAAAGGAAATTAGAATAATTATAAGTATTCTGGGGCATAAAAATGATTAAGGGAGGAAAACTAGGCCTTAAACATTATATGAAACCTATAGAAATGTAAGATTAATAAGTATACCTCTAACCACCACATAAGTCCTCTTAAGGGTATCATTGGCCTAATATTGGGAGTATTAATGTCACTAAGAGGTTTTAAGCATTGTATATGGGTTTCAAGGCCCTTGACATGTTTGAAGGAAGAAACCTAGGCCTTATCCCCTAATAAAACAATTTTGGCATCCAAGATCAAACGAAACACCTCAAACAACCATAGATGACATATGAGGGGTATTATTTACCTCTAAGTGAGGACTTCATTGCTATTATGAGGTTTTTTATAGTACATATGGGCATTAGGGTTTTTATATGTCATAGGAGGAAACTTGCACCTTCGACCCTAAGGGAAGATTTGAAACACACCCATGAACTCCCATTGCTATCCTTGGCATTTGAGTGTTAGTGTAAGTGGCACTAGATATGGGTCTTAGAGCCTTGTACATAGTCATGGGAGGAATCATAGGACTTATGAGATAAAGGAAGGTTTTAGGAATCTCAAGCTAAGGTCATGTCTCAAAATACCACATAGGAGATCATGAACTATATAGGACCTCATTATCCTTAAAGTGGGATATGTGTGACAATATGTAGCTTTGTGCACTAGGGATAAGCCTTGCACCATGGTTATGGAGAAAATTGAGGGAATCATACCTTAAGATAATATCATTATGGTAATGTGCAATGATGAAGGATATGAACCATATTATACACCCTTTAAAATGTATATTTGGCCTAAAAGTTGGATATCAGCACAATTAAAAGTTTTTTCATAGTGTTTTGGATCTCAAAGTTGTCTAAGCGCCTTTGGAATGACATTCCAGGGCTCATAAGACCATTTCATTTTCCCTAAAGAAACCATTCAGTCATTAGGATACGCGAACAATTCCTTGAGGAACCATGGATAACTTTTCACGGGTATCCATGGTAATATGTATCTAGGTATTATGTGCTTGGCTCCTTGGACATGATTATTAAAGGGATAAGATATTGAGGAATGATCTCACAGGGAGGATGACTATTCCTTTTTCCCTAACAAATACAGTAATGCATTTAGATCCATGAGTAATGCTTTGAAGCACCATGCATGACATCACATGGATATATGTGTCACTATCTAACCAAGGATTAGGGCCTTGGGGATTTGTACATGGTCATGGAAGGATACTTAAACATTTGGCCCTAAAAGAATATTCTAGCCATCAAAGGCTAATAATATTTCCTCCACCAACCACACCTAGCCTCTTGATGGTATAACATTGGCATATTCTTGAATACATTATTTCTAGTAGGTGCCCATGAGCATTATGTATGTGTCTCACGATGTAACACACCTAAAAAATCGATAATTAAAAAAAAATATTCTATAACATATATTTAAAGATACAATATTTAAGTCCCCAAATGTAATAGGGAATTATTGAACATTGAGATTTTATTGTATATTCTTGGAATTTACTTGCTCGTTCATCCTTTCTCAATTCCAAAACACATTTCTGACAATTAGTCTTCAATTCTTTTAACTATTTTAATCCTGACTTGCTAACTTACTGTTCCTTTCACAATGACCCTTTCACAGTGACCATTACGCGATGATCACTCTGCAAGAACCCTTCCACAAATGTGGATTGCGGATTGTGGGTCTTTATTAAACTAAAAATAAATTAATCTTTCACAAATAGCCCTCTGCAATCTCAATCTTTCCACAAATAAATATTTCTGCAATTGAGTTTCCACAACAACTATTCCGTGAGCTCATTTATTTCCACAATTGAATTTCTGCAAGATTCTTTCCTTCTATAATTTCCTTTCCGCGGGAACCTTTCCCCAAGAACCCTTTCTGCAATAATCCTTCCGTAATTGCAGATTATGGATTACATTTTAACCTTTAGAAAATATTCTATTGCAATGCAGATTGTGGATTGCGGGGAATATTTTAACTTGTTATAAATTATCCCTCCGCAATTGACCTTCTGCAACATGGATTACGTATTGTGGAACATATTTTAACTTTTTATAAATTAGCCTTCGACAATTAACCTTTTCCAATGCGAATTGCGGGTTGCGGGATGTATTTTAACTTTTTATAAGTTACCCCTCTGCAATTAATCTTCCACAATGCGGATTGTAGGTTGTGGGATGTATTTTAAACTTTTTATAAATTATCCCTCCACAATTAACCTTCCACAATTACGTATTGCAGATTTCGGGTGGCTTTATAACCTTTCTCGTGAAAATGGGCTTCTGCAAAACACCTTTTTGCACTTTAAGAGATTTGAAGTTGTTGATCTAGTGTAAGGGATGATTTTTAGTTTCAATAGGAAATGAATGATGAATTAAATCATAGATATACTTGCACACTTATTTGTTTCAAACAAAGGTTGCCATCCTTTGAGGAGCTTTACTTCCTAAGTAAGTAGGTAAAAAACTTTTTAGATTTGATTACTTTACTTGATTAACTCTCGACGACCAATGATGATGGGATTATTACCAGGCATGGGAAGAAATGTTTGCTACTACAATTAGTTAGGGCATCCTCATTTAAACTATAATGTGGATTACAATGGTTCCCATAAAATCTGATTGTTTAACTGAAAAATTAATTATTGATAGGATATTTGTAGATATGTAAATGGTTAGTTGAATAAGTTATAGTTATCTAATTGATGATTTCCATGTTTACAATATCCATAATTATTGAAATTGATTGCCCAATATCCCGATCTGAAACAATCTTGATTGTACAAAGGTTTATGCCAATGAGGTTTTAATTTAATAAATTACATATCCGTAGAAAATTGTGTCTTATGAACTCATAGCAGACTCGTCCAATTTATAGCATTTCAGACTAATATTACACAGAGAAATGACTATAATTTTGTATCCTGAATATTCCTATACTGTGACTGTAAACTTTATATAAACCAGTTATTTCTATTTACCTTGATAGTAACCATTAACTAGGTCTATTCCATAATACATTATGAGATTAATTTAACAGTAATAATTCACAAACATGTAAATAATTTAAGAACGAGTATTGAATTCGAAACCATAACAAATCAATAACAACCAAATCTAAATAATTATGCTCATAACGAATTACTAATTACTACAGTAATAACATTACTAGCAATCTTGGATGTGGGTATGGATTCCTGATCTTAGATGCATTAAGAAATAATCTAACATTCTACAAATATGATATACTACAAAAAAACATGGAAATTTTCTCTACAAAAATGTGTAAACACTACTACTAAGAAGTATAGCTGCGATTCAACATTAAAGTACACATTCTACAGTAACTAGAATCAATCATAACTAACAAAGTAAGAACCTCGCACCAGTGACTCAGAAAAAAAAAGTGGAGAAGTTGTTCCTCCCAACCAACTACCAGAGAAGCTAAGCTACTTGCTCCAGAACCCTCGAACCTGTTCGTAGAAAAACAAGAGAAAAATATTTCAATGCGCCATCTCTTGCATTTCACAGATGTTAATACCCATCAAATGCTATCCTCCTGCTGGTTATGGAAATAATAATTTATAGTATTTTTCCTAAGACTTGGTCATTTATGAGCCTCGTGCTCTTTAGCACTCAATTATGAGTGGTGACCTGATTTTTGGGGATGATGGCTCCTATATCTTAAGTTCTCACTCAGTGGTTTTTTCCACTTGTGTTTTTCCTCTTGTGGGTCAGCAAACACTCTTCAGCAACTATATCCACTTTTGCCCCCCTTCAACATATTTTATTAAATAAAAATGTTTTTATTACGAAATGTTGTATTCTTGACTTTTCTGTCAAAAATAATAAAAATAATAAAACAACCAATAAAGTAGTTTCCAGCATAATTAATAATAATTATTAATTCAGGGGGTGTTACATACACATCCGCTTAGAAGTTAACATCGTCCTCAATGTTATAATTTTTTTTTCATTCTTCCATTTTAGCCTCTTGAAATAATTCTAGATATGCCTCACGCATATTACTTTCCATCTCCCAAGTATCTTATTCTGGACTAAGGTGCTTCCATTGCACCTTTACCTGTTTGATAGTTCTGTTCCATATTAAAAGTTCTCTCCCGTCGAGAATGTGCTTCGGTCCCATTTGGAACTCTCCTTTGGGTTCCACCTGTATTACATTCCAATCAATCACATGAGAAAAATCATGAACATATAATCTTTTCAATATAAAAACTTGAAACACATTATGCACTTTAATATTGGGTGGTAAGGATAACTAGTATGCAACTAATCCTACTTTAGCTATAATTTCAAATGGACTGCAAACTTGCGTGCCAATTTTGAATACTGGCCTAGTCTCAAGGAACTTTTCTTGGGCCCACCTGGAACTCTCTAGGAGTTCTTTTTAAATCATAATAACTTTTCTACCTATCTTGGGAAGGATTCAATTTTTTTTGTGCTTGTTTCACAGTTAGTTCCATATATTTTAATAAGTCAGATCTTAACATTAATTTATCAACTGGGATGGTCCATGAAGTTGGAGTATTACACTTACGCCCATATAATATTTCAAATGGACTCATATCTACATAAGCTTGAAAATTATTATTATATGCAAATTCTACTAAGTGTAGGTATCTTCCCATTTATCTAGTTTGTTTGTGACATACATCCTTAGCATGTCCTCTAGGACTTTATTTACTCTTTCAACCTTCCCATGTGTTTTTGGATGATATGCTTTATTTAAATTTAACTATGTGCCCAAACCTTTAAACGAAGATTTCCAAAAGTTACCTGTAAATTTTGTGTCTCTATCAAAGACTATTACCTTTGGTACACCGTGTAGCCTGAATATATCTTTCATGAAAATATATACAATGTTAACATCTTTATAGGTAGATTTAACAGGAATAAAAAGAGCATCCTTACTTAATTTGTCGACTACGACCATGATTGAATCATGTTGCCGAAAATTATTTGGTAGGCCTGTTATAAAATCCATACTAATTGTATCCCAGTTCCATTCTGGAATGGGTAGTGGATGCAACAAACCTACTGGATGTTGATGTTCTACATTAACTTGCTAACATTAAAGATAACGAGCTAAATATTATGCCACTTCATTCTTCACATTTGGCCAAAAGAAGTCCTTTCTGATCATAGTGATCATTTTCTGGTATCCAAGATGCCCTAAATATGGTCTTTTATGTAGTTCATTCATGACTGTATGTTTGATTACACTATGTTTGGTATGTACAACCTATTTTTATGTAGCAACATTCCTTGTTGGTTTAGGCTGAAATTTCTTTTTACTTGATTTTGTTCATTTTTAGCAGTATTTTCTTTTAAAATATGATATTCTCTATCAAAATTGTCAGTGCTTAGAATATGATTTTCCAGAACAGATTCATAGCTGCTGCTTGCAAACAATAAATTCACTGACGACTTAGAGCATCTGCTACTTTATTTTCTTTTCCTTTCATATGTTTGATTTCGAAATCATATTTGTTTAAAAAGGACATCCATCCAGCATGTCTTGAATTCAAATTTTGTTGGTCAAATAAGTATTTAAGACTTATAATCTCTGACATAAGTAAGAATTTTCTTCCAATTAGGTAATGTCGCCACATTTTTAAGGCATGAATTATGGCAGCGAGTTATAAATTGTGTGTTGCATAGTTTTTCTCATGTTCTTTTAATTTCCTAGATTCATATGCCACAACATAATTTTCTTGTAATAAAAATCTGCCTATCCCTTCATTGCAAGCATTAGTACACACGACAAAATCCTTGAATGGATCAGCAATCTTTAAGATCAGAGAAATGGTTAATAATTATTTTAGGGTGCATCCATGGAAATGGGTCACAAATTTTGGCAAAGTGATTTCAGAAAAAAGAAAAATCCACACCCTCGATCAAGTTATTAATAGCTCGATCGAAGCATTAATAATCCCTCGATCGAGGTTTTATCAAACCCTTGATTGAGATTTTGTAAAACCCTCGATCGAGCTATTGCTAGCTCTATCGAGGGTTAAAAAAAGCTCGATCGAGGGTTTGAAAAAACCTCGATCCAGATACAAACCTCGATCGAGGTCCCTGGTAAAAATGATTTATAAAAAGGCCACTGGTTGCCGTGACCATTCACCATTTTCTGTACTGCAAACCCTCAATCAAGCTAGAACCCTCGACCGAGCTGTTGTGACCTCGATCGAGCTGGTGTAACCTCGAGCGAGCTTTTCCACGAGGGACGCCCAACTTCGCCTTTCACCATGATCTCGGATCCCAGAGGTAACACCCAAAACTTCTAATTTGAAATTTACATGAAACGTTATCTGCTTTTTTTTTAAATGTTAGTTTGAAATTGAAAAAAAAAAATTATTGACGATTGTAGGTTTTTTTTGTCTAATATGTTGAAATGTGTGCTCGCAAGCAGAAATGGTGTGGGATTTTTATAAAATCATGCTTGAAATTTGTTATTTATTTTAAATTTAATATTTTTGTTTTATGCATATTTTATCAACCGGCAGCATTTATGCTCCCGGTTTAATTTTTAAATGTGTGCCCGACAAGCTGAAATGCTGCTCAAATTTTTTCAATCCTCCGAGAATACACAGACGATTGAAAAAATTCAAATTTGTTAAGGTTAAAATTTAAATTTATAGTTTGTATAAATATTTCTATCCTGCAGCATTTATGATGTCGGTTTAATTTTGAAATGTGTGTCGGGCAAGCAGAAATGCTGCCCATTTTTTTTCAATCCTCTGAGAATACTGGGAGGATTGAAAAGAATTACAAACCCTAGACATGAGACAATCATGAACTTTAAAGCTATGGAGACATTTATCTAAACCCATATATTTATTTTAAATATTTTAATATATATTCAAATTTAGATATTTAAAAATTTTATACACACACACACACACACACACACACACATATATATATATATATATATATATTAACTATTAACTATTTAATTAAAATAAATAATTAAAATTAAAATTAAATTATTATATTACTTCATATTTATATTTTTATAAATAATTTTTCATAATAAAATAAGATATGTATGTTTTGACTTAGTAGACATATTTTTGTTTTTTTGAAGCTCAAACTTATTATGAAAATGTTGACTTTTTTTATGTATATAGTTTTTAAGGAAAAAAATATAAATAAATTTAAGTTTGTAAATTTGAAAAAAAATCAAATTAAAAAAGTAATAGAAATTCATTATTTAATTTTTTTTAAAGAATATTAAATTAAAAAATTAATAGAAATCCATAATTTAAGATAAAATTATATTTTTTAGAAAAAATATATAGATTTATGTCCTACATTTTGAAAATTATAAATTATAAATTTAGAATATTTTAAAATAATAGTAAAATATATTACTAATAAAATATATAAATTTATACATTAAGACGTTGACATTTTCCATCCAGGATAGGTTAGTCAGGATAAGTTAGTATTTCCTTCCTTATTGCCTTAACTTATGAGAATAGTCATGCCCATTCATCAATCCATGGAGACTTGCATCTAGACGCCCTCCTTGCCATTACAATTTTATGTGAAATCTATGTATTTCATTCATTGCATTAAATAAATGAGTAAGCACAATAAAAAAAAGAATAGGACATATACTAAAATACTAAGTCTCTCTTTATCCCGTTAATCCCCGTATGGGAGGTTCAATTTGCGACAGAGAAATATTGATGGCAATAATAGCAATAGGGTAGCCAAGTTCCATGCATTCATTAGCTAATAGATTTGAGTGTGGGCACATCTATTATTCTACCTAATATGACAATAGTATACTATCCATAATAAATTATATCAAGACATAATGCATATCTACGTTTGTTTCAGTTTTTGCTAAAGTTAGCATAAAACCATAGGGCAAAGACAGGGCTGCTATGATATATTCTCGAGATAAGTAGACATGTTGAGTTCATATTATTGTATCTTTTCTTAATATCCTTGATGAAATGGTTGACTTGTACCTATTGGAAAAAATGATATCGACATAAATTATGTGTATAGGTAAAGTTTAAAATAAATTGAAATGGAAAGTTAGAGACTGAACTACTGGATTGACATCTAAAAAGTGAGAGCTTCGAACTTTAAGCGAAAACCATGAGTCCCAAGAACAATTTTTCATTCACACACATGACATGAATGATCAAGCTCAACTATCTGTGAAAAATACATTTGCATGTGTCATTTCCTTATTGATTGTGCTCACACTCATGATCCTTCTCCCATTATTAATGTTCACCATGTGACGATATATTAATTTCATCTCAAATCTACATCTTTACTATATTGACATATTTATCATTTATAATTTATCTTATATTGTATGTTGACTGCATTTATTATGCCTTATTGCATACAGATGCATCTCTACAGCAGGTTCTTCTATTCACCAAAGGCATAGCACTGGTGGATCTGCGGCCATTCCTTGGCGCAGAGGTCGACAGAGGACTCATAAGTATACAATTACGCATGATGTACTCTTTTTTGTTAGTTAAACAACAAATTAAATTGTTTCACATGTGTATATTTAATCAACTTTTGTCTCTATTTTCACAGGTTCGCATAGGATTTATGTGGCAACACACACTCCTGCTAGGGATATGAGCAACAGCCACACTGGAAGTCACTCTATGCATGCGAGCGGCGACGATGATACTGTTGGTGTTGGTGGGGAGCTTCCCCACGAGAGAGGTACATTAAATGCATATATATTTTTCTTTCAGTTATCAGTGCACCTTTAACTTATATTGATTTCAATTTCACCTACAGTTGATGTATGTAAATTTTGACTGACAAACTTATGTTTTCATCTAATTTTTAGGTGCTGCACAAGAGGGCCCTGACCCTTCTGAGGAAGCACCATGGGAGGATTAGATCACACATATCACACTGCAAGACATTACCAATCAGTGTGACAATTTGCAGGTTAACGTCCAAGAGATTTCATAGGACTTTCCTGCATCATGATCGATGTGGATGATGTTAGAGGTAGTATACAATCTACTGAAGGTCTATAGGTCCATTAGACCATTGAGTTCTCTTTGGGTCAATGCATGTAAGAGAAGAAGGGTAGAAATGAGGGGTTCTGATAACTGGGCTGCAGTGAAACATGCAACACCTGACCATGATGTGAAGGGAACATTATTTGATATCCCTCCTAATCGCGCTACTGGTAAACCGCTTAGACTCAAGGAGTTTAAGCTAGAGGCTACAACACCTTATGTATACAACAGGTTTATTGGAGAGTGGGGCATGATTCCCCATAATGACTAGGTCCCACTATACTTTGCAAAACATATATATGCAAATTTTGTCCTGGACATGCACCCAGATTACACCAACACACCATCGAGCTTCTATGGTGCTGGTGGGGGACACAGTCATGTGTGTCCTAGGGCTAGCAGAGACCCTGGAGCTCAGCCAGAGCCAGAGCCTTTTGGTAGGTCACCTTTCTAGGACAATGCTTAGGACAAATGATGTAGCTGGTTCATATCAACTAGCTTATGAGGAGCGTAGTGCATTGGCAGAGGTGACACGCATGACAATGCATGGTCCCATGATGCATGTGCATGCAGAGAAACATGGAGCACCCACTGCACTTGCAAAGCCTGAGATACAGTGGGTGACCAATGATGTTATCAACATTCTTGATCATGACACACTATTGCCTTATGCTATCATGGCTCGCGATGCATATTTTGGACTACATCATAGATGTAGGCCTCGACTGATGGGACATGTATTTCTTTATTGTCATCATTTGATCAAGTCATCATTTGATTGTCATGATTGCAATGTATTCTCAAATGAATAATTTTTTTTAACTAATACTTTTCTTTATGTTAGAATTCCATGTAGGAGCCTAGTTTCATGGAGGTCCTTTTTGGTAGCGATGCATCTGTTCAAGGTCCTGCTACAGTTCTTCCTACCCACATCTATGAGGTATGTGTTAACTGTCATCCTCAATTGGAATTTCTAAATGGGTCAATTGTTGAACACGTAATATTTTGGTATAATCTAACTTTTTTCATTTCTCTTGCTCATATTGTACAGGATATAGGCAAGGGTGTTGCACAAGATTCTACACAGCCTCACTCAAGTCCTAGTTATGGCATGCCAATCGATGAGGTACTAGTTATTTATGTTCCAATTGTTTGCATTTTTATGTTCATATTATAATTTACATGTTGAAATTGTAATTCTCAAGTTCAAATTGTAATTGATTAATAAAACTATTTTCATGTCATGTCGAAACAAACACAGACACAGGTACCTGTAGATGAGGGCATTGAAGCCGCTGTGATTTTTACAGATGAGTGGATAGTTGCTCTTCAGCCGGGTCCTGATGAAGGCTCATCTCAGCAGCCCATCCTCCCAATCCTGACACTCAACTCAAGTGAGGTGAGTTCATGGATAGATATGTTTCCTATATATATATATATATAATTTTTTTTCACATTCTACATATAATTTAAATATGTGTTATGTAACTGACTTTCAGAGTTCACGGTTTTAACTTCTGCAGTTCTCAAACCTGGACAATTTTCTTCATGATGTGCATAGTCTAGTTGGCGGTAGTGTAGTTGATGATAGTGTGGCTGGCGGTAGTGGCCATGATGGCCGAAATCTCGATCAATGGCATAGGAGTGATTCGTAGACTGTTATTTGTGGACGTTATTATTTTGTACTTCATGATTATCGATATATATATATATATATATATATATATATATATATATATTGTAAATTTGAGCATATAGATCTATAGACAGACACACAACTCACAAAGAAGATCTCACAATTTACTCAGCAATTGAAGAATGAAACAGTGCAAAAGGCTTGCAGCTGTGAATGCTTTCATTAATCAAAAAAGTAATCCAAATGATAATTACAATGGATTTAATAGCCACAAGCAATTCGAATCCACATGAGGAAGTTCGAATTGATTAGACTCTACTTGACTGTAGGTAACCAAGACCTTGTATAAATCATTATTGGAGGACTCAGTGGTTAACTGACCTTGTCTAAACCATAACCGGATTTCATCGGACCTCTAAAACACAACTCAAGTGTAACATTCAGTGTTGACAAATGGTTAACTGACCGTGGTAGGTGAGAAATGCGTCCCACATGTGTGCAGTCAAGTAAACCTAGTGCTAACTGAATGTGGAGGACTTGAACTGAATGTAACTGACTCCTAACTTAGCTTGACTAGTCATTAACTGAAGTGAACTGACCCTGGTTGGTTTCGGCACTCCCAGTGGCTTCCTAAATTGTAGGGATTGGTCTAGGAGGCTCCTAAACGTATGCAATCAAGTGCAATAAGTGGTAGTGAGCCTCAATTAGTGTTCCCCACACTTTAGTAACTGAAACATGTGCCCCAATTAGGTCAAGTGGACCCAATGGTGTTAATGACTATAAATAGACTGGATGGACTCCCGATTTAGACATGACTCCCAAATTAGACATATGACCAAATTTGGACAAGGGAGGATTAATAATCCTAACACCCCCCCTGAATGCTAACTTGGACAAACTGTGGGCCTTGGTAACTAATACCATAGGTCACCCATTACATCAAGTAAAATAAATTAACTGCTTAATACAAGGAGTTGGGTAAAAAACCACATGGGAAAAAATCCCTTCCTCTAGCTAAGCAGGTAGAATCAAGTCTCAAGTTTGAAAAACTTGAAAATATGTTGCTGCAATCTTCATCTCTGTGAGGTAGTGAAGCAGCATGCATGGTGTGAAGTGCACAGGTATTCTGGGGCCTGGCATGTAGACTTCTCCTTCTTCTCCAAAAATGATGGTGGGAGGAAGGAGGAATGTAACCTTTGTCTCTTGCTGAATGAAGAGGTGTATGATCATATCCATTATTCTGAATGTAGTAAGACCGAGCCCTTGCTATATTGCATCTTACAGGAAGTCTATTGCATCTCTCTAAAGGAGGTAAAATAGTATGACATAGCGCAAGAGTCTTTCCTTTCTGAGTGTTAGGTGAGTTTCCAGCCATCTTCCTAGCTTCTAGTTTGGAAGTAGGGACTGAATCTAGATCTGAGTCACCCTAAATCTTAATGTCATAAACTGATATAGATGGATCTGCAATACTAGTAGAAGCCGTAAAAGAAGTAGATGCAATGATTTTACCTTCCCTTGCAAGTGGCTGCTGAGAGTGCACTGGTTCTGAAGGAGGCATGAAATGTGAGAACTCATATGCTTTTGAAGCATGATTCGCAATACCCTTTGCTATGATGCTCCCAGTAGAGATATCTGTGATCTCCACTAAGTCAGGACCAAAGATCACTCACTTTGGAGATCCAGTATGGGTCATCTGATAGATAGATAATAGGTTTGAATCCAGGGAGGGAACAAACAGCACATCTTTGAACCTTCCATGTTCAAGTTGGATAGATCCCTTCCCTTTGGTTTGGACTTTACTTTTATTTCCCATCCGAATACTAGGACCATCAAAGGAATGAAAAGAAGAGAATGATTCTCTAGATGCAGCCATATGGTTGGAAGCTCTAGAATCAATGAGGAAGGCAGGTGTTGATGTGCAGCAAGCCTTCAGTGCATGTCCTTTCCTTTGGTATTCTTCTTCTTCTTCTTCAGAGTCTTCCTTCCTTACGCTAGCAGGTACAGAAACATTGTGATTTTTCAAAAGAAGAGCCATTTCATCAAGTTGTCTTCTCATACAGGAGCTTTCTGAATGGAAGTCCCTTCCACAGTAAGAGTAGATGACCTTACCTTTGCCATTCTTCTTGCTTCTCTTTGAACCTGAAGGTTCTTTTGACTGCTCAGACTCATCTCTTTGCTTCCCTTTTTCATTCACTACCTTATATCCTCTTGCAACGAGAGCTAGATCTTTGGGAGATCGAATGATCCCCATTTGGATCAATTTATCATTCTCAGAAATAAGAGATTGGATGAAAGCATTAAGAGTGGGAATCTTCCAATTTGGAGTAGTGAGCCTTACTATTTGGAAGGTGGATACAATGACTGAGTATTCTGAATTGAGCTTTGTGAGAATAGCAAGGATGAGCTGATCTTCATCCTTCTCCACTTTGCATTGATTCAACAGATATATCAATTTCTTGAACTTGGTGAAGAATGCATTTAGAGATTCAAAATTTGATGGATTGAGAGTAATCGGATCATTTTCTAGCTGATGGATCCTCATCTCATCATGATTATCAAATAGGGAGGCAATATTGTCCCAAACCAGATTGGGAGTCTTCAATTCTAGAATGTGGAACCAAATATCTTTAGAGATTGAGAAGAGAAAGTGTCCATGGGCTTCATCAAGCCTGTTCATGTACTTAGCTTTGTCTTTATCTGAATCTGGCTCTTCCTCTGCTTCTTCTATGAGTCTGAAGAGTCCTTTGGTGCGGAGCATTACCACCATGTCTTCCTTCCACTGATGATAGTTGAAGGGAGTGAGAAGCTCTATTTGATGAGCCATTTCGAATGTAATAGGAACAACTGAGCTGTTGTAGTGAATGCAATGAGAAGAAAGGGCTGCTTGTAGCGAATGCTGTAAGAGAAGCTGATAACCTATCACACAATCAAACATACAAAGTAAGGTCAACAGTATACACTTTTGGAATTTCCTTCACACCCAAATTAGTTAATCAAGCAAGCTTGATCAACAATTCCTTTTCTTGGGGTATTAAGTGGTAAATTCTCCGCTTCTGGTGCAGTGCTGGAAGGAGAAATTTTGCTCAAAAAATGATCCGATTGGAGATCTGAGGAGGAGAAGAGTATTGTCCACTGAGGCTCTGATACCATGTAAATTTGAGAATATAGATATGTAGAAAAACACACAACTCACAAAGAAGATCTCACAATTTACTCAGCAATTGAAGAATGAAACAGTGCAAAAGGCTTGCAGCTGTGAATGCTTTCATTAATAAAAAAAGTAATCCGAATGATAATTACAATAAATTAAAATGGATTTAATAGCCACAAGCAATTCAAATCCACATGAGGAAGTTCGAATTGATTAGACTCTACTTGACTGTAGGTAACCAAGACCTTGTCTAAATCATTATCGGAGGACTCAATGGTTAACTGACCTTGTCTAAACCATAACTGGAGTTCATCGGAGCTCTAAAACACAAATCAAGTGTAACATTCAGTGTTGACAAATGGTTAACTGACTATGGTAGGTGAGAAATGCATCCCACATGTGTGCAGTCAAGTAAACCTAGCGCTAACTGAATGTGGAGGACTTGAACTGAATGTAACTGACTCCTAACTTAGCTTGACTAGTCATTAACTGAAGTGAACTGACCTTGGTTGGTTTCGGCACTCCCAGTGGCTTCCTAAATTGTAGGGATTGGTCTAGGAGGCTCCTAAACTTATGCAATCAAGTGCAATAAGTGGCAGTGAGCCTCAATTAGTGTTCCCCACACTTTAGTAACTGAAACATGTGTCCCAATTAGGTCAAGTGGACCCAATGGTGTTAATGACTATAAATAGACTGGATGGACGCCCGATTTAGACATGACTCCCAAATTAGACATGTGACCAAATTTGGACAAGGGAGGATTAATAATCCTAACATATATATATATATATATATATATATGAAATTTTTTTTGAACATGAAGGTCTGTTAAATGTTTTAAATATTTGCAGTTATAGTTAAAAAAAATTATGTTTTATGTAATCTTAATGCTGTTTAACAAGATCATTAATGTGGAACAATCTTACGAAATTGTACAATTTTGCAATTTAATAAATTACAAGTTTACAAAATTTACAATGTTTACAAAGTTTACAAGTTTACATGTTTGCAAAATTGTCAATCGAACACAACTTACAATTAAAATGTTACAAAATTTACAACTTTACAATGTAAGATCTACTAGACACAAATTACAACTACAATGTAAAATTTGATTTCATATACAAAAAAATTACAACTACAATTTTAAATTTGGTTTCATTTGTAAAAAAATTTACAATTTTGCAAAATTGACAATCAAATGAAACTTACAATTTAACATAACTTACAATTAATATCGATTGAAATCAGTAGAATTAATGAGGACGCAATAAATGTATGTGTTGTTCTTTGGATTGCATGTCACTAACAATTTACAAGTTTACAATTTACAACTTGTCTATTCCTAGGTATAGGTGTTCATGCACATAGAGTACATATGTGAATGCACATGTACTCTCATATATATGTTTAGAAAAATGACATTTAAATACAAATGATATATTTCAGAAGAAATTTTGATTTCCTACATTTCAAAAGCATGTCAACTATGTCAACATTAAAAGTGACATATAACCTTCATTCATCTGGCCAATGGGTAATAGGAATGCATGTCTCCATATTATGACCATGGTCAGCTACTCACATCTTCCATCTCTTTGGTTCACCCCTCTTCACCTTCATTTCAATGAGATGTATCCGAGCTTCCACCACCGGATGACTGTACTGACAAGATATATATTCGGGCATAAAATCTCTGTAAATAATATAGTCACCTTGTCTTCTCACTTTTTCAAAAAAGTGGCCCATCACAACTAGGTCACCAACTTGGTATGTTCAAACTCTTCGTTGACATAGGGTTGAACCAACCTGCTTTTGATTTGTGTACACCACATCAAAAAGTATGCCACATGCTCAACATTTCCTGGTGGTGCAATTACAACAAATACATCACTTGCATCAAGATTTTCAAATATTAAAGAATATATATATATATATATCTGTGTGTGTGTGTGTGTGTGTGTGTGTGTGTGTGTGTACAGGACTAGAGAATTAAACATTCAATCTAGTATCATGTACCTTGCCTAACCAAATCAGAAACCCGATCATGATCTAGTGAAACCACTTCCTCGTCAGTGTGCATCTATTGCCACGTCGGAATCGGATGTGGCCTTTTTGGATTAAGAGGGACATATTTCCATTTTTTGACATATGCATCGTTCACGCAATGATCAACCCCCAGTCCATTGGTGTCAATGCAGAACTCACAGAAGCATGCATACTTTCTCATTTCAATGGAAAATATGTCGCCCGTGTCTTTACTACGAACTGAATGCAGTTCTCTCGTACCGGGTATGGTCTCGCAATACCATGGCATGGATCTATTCACATCGCCAAGGGAAACATCCCCAAAATCCCTGCATTGAATAAAAAACATCACATACACACACACACACACACACACACACACACATATATATATATAATACAAACACATTTATTAAATTCCAATTAAGTTGTTGTTTTTTCCTACCTGCGCACCAACCTTGCTTGTTCATGACCTTGGTGACCCAAATTTTGTGTGCACCAATCAACTACTTATACTGAGCACTTGAGTCGAGATGAACTATGACTCATTTGGTACCTCCGAAGTGCTCGTTTCATGCATGCACATGTGCCATCATGTTCACTTTTTTTGTGCCCTGTTTCAAAAAATCTCCAGGTGTGTCGAATTCTCGTCTCTTTGTGAAGGCGACTCAACCAATAAAATGAGCATGCTGATTTGAACTACCCCGCACACCCATCTGACCAAATCCAGTGTTCTATAAATGATAGCCCATTATTTTTGGATGAATCAAAAATCAACCCAAAGCAATGTTGAACAAACAATGTGTCATGCTCAGAATCATCACTGACATAAAAATGATATTCCTTGATCACATCGCGTGACTGAGGAGTGCTATCCCTACCATCAATGCTTTCCTGAGCATGTCTATACAATACATGTACGAAGATGGACACCTGGTCGGATTGATAATACTAGCTTTGTATCTCTCTCTGAGGAGAAAATATGTAATTCTCGACAAAGTCTACCACTGATAGGATTGTGCCTAGCTCAAAAACCTCACGAGAATACTTAAATTATAAAGCTTTCCACCTAGACCTGTGGGAGTGTTTAATGTATTTGTAAATTTGACTTTGAAACTTGTCCATGAAGTCTGAAATAGGAATATCATCCTCAAGCAATTCGATCCTCTTAGATGGAACATGTGAAGAAGATGATGGATTCATGGAGACATACTCATATCTCTTCCACTTAATTATGATACGTTGAAAATCCAGGGTGTGTTGGATCAATAGGAAACTTTCTATGGAACAATGCCAAATCACCACATTCATGGCATCTTCTCCCACCTACACCTTTTATTGAAAAGCACATTTTCAGGATTCCTATTGCATAGTATCATAGAAATAAAATCATGCACTGTGTGAGGAGCTAGTTCACCATCTTAATGTTCTTTGCAAAAATCCACAAATGTGTCATAGTATAACTAGAATTCAACGTCGTATCAACAACAACAAGTGTCCTGAATTGTATTCCTCCTAATATATCACGGTTTCAACTTATTGAACATGGTAATTGAGATCTGGACACTGGGATTTGATTCTTTCAATTCCTCGAACAAAGCAACTCATGCCATCTCCATAACATGCTTGCAATGGTCTTTATAAATGCCTCTACCAGAACATTGTCGCAGGACATATTTTCGATATGGTATAGCACAAGAATGGTTGTCCCAATACTCTATCACCTTCTCTTTGATTCCCTCTTCCATCCTATCTTTATATGCTTCTCTGCATATAAGAGCCCAACAAGAAGCTTCATTGTTTTCATCTATATTTAACCTGAATTTAGTGTATTTTTGCAGTGCTTTTCTTGAAACATGGAGCAACTTTGATATTGTTGCGACCATTCGATTTCTTGAGGTGCTTCATGCCACAATAGTAGTTGTAATTTTCCTACAAGCATCGTTGATATCAGTTTTTCTTGACTTTCCAAATGTAGATAGTGCAGTTGTTACATTTTTTGTTACATTCTCACATGCATTTTTTTTAACATCTTTAAAACCCAACAACTTTGTGGCACGTTTCAATTTTTTGTGTTTTATCAATCCATGTAGGATTTGAGCTTGTGTAATCACTGATTGTTGTTCAATGTACAACCTGATTATGTTACTACCATGCTCTCTGATTATCCGATCAGGGGTTGGGTTCCCAAACTCTTCTTGAGTGGCATCATCCAACCCTATTAAACAATTAGTAGCCATTGCAACGTCACTGGAGCTCCCAATTATTCTAGAGAAACCAGAGGGTGCACAATCTTGTGATGGATGGCTAGGATCTAGCAATAAACAAATACAAAATCAAAAATAAATTTACAAGCTCAAGAATAACATTTTATTTTACTTATCATATCACCATTTTTAGTTAAAAAATTAGCAAATAAATTATACAAGATTGAATACCATTTTATTTTAAGTTTATCATATTCCCATTGTTTTCTAACAAATTAACAAATAAATGCAAACAATGGTGGTTGTAGTTGTAACTGGACATGAATATGGACCCCGGTTTAAATCGGCTTCCTAATGGTTAAAAGGTGGTCACTTGGTCACAAAGGTTTTCTCAAGATTGATTAATGGGGCAATACCCCTCACTTCACAATGCAGGTAAAATTGCTAACCACTTGGTCACAAATGACAGCTCTTTGGTTTTCCTCACAGGTGGAAATCTAGTCAATCCGGTAGGGGTCATTGCCCTTTTTGCTTGGCAGGTCCTCTCATTGGCTAGCTACTTCGGGGTTCTTGTGGTACTCCTCATAATGATTTTTAAGAAAAATCCCAAGTACTTCCCACAGTTGTTGCGGATGAGACTTGTGTCCTAATCTAGATGTTATTAAGTAAATTAGGTTATTAAGTATGATTCCTAGTCATTTGTACAAGATTGCAATGTAATGTAATTGTAATTGTAAAATTTTAATGTGATTGTAATTGTAATTGTAATGTAATTATCATCATTATCATATACTAGAAAACAATTATGTTCAAGTCTATATTAATACCCTTGATTCACTTGGTTGATGTTATAGTCTCATAGGTCTATTCGGTTTCAACTAGGATGATGAAATCTTATCAGTTTATACAATTAGAATCATATTTTCTTATATATTTTTCAGAATGCACCCAAGATCTACTTTGAGAGTTAAAGTCTTCGAGCATGCCTTCCTTACAAAAACAAACAATGAACACATTGTATGTGGCAGAATGAGGGCATATATTGTTGTTGAAGAGTTCATAGAAGGGATTCCTAGTGCCATCCAACTTTTCTTCCATATACATAAACCATCTACTTGTATAAATTAGGCCAAATATGCCCCAAGCAAGCCCACACCAACTCAAAATAGTGTTCTAAGTTTTTCCTTGCTTGACCTTGTAGGTCTTAATGAATGGTGACCTCTTATATCTTAATCCATCCTATTTTTAAATGCTTACTGTAGATACATAATTTCATAATTAATAAGGTGTCCATATTGAATTCTCCTTTGTTATATTTCCTTCCTCTTCTTATTGTCTCCTTGATATAAAACATGCAGTTTTGAAAAGAATGACCTTAGGAATTAGTCCTACACATTGAACATGAAGGAAGGAGAATATGTTACTAAATTTATGATGCACATTCAAGATGTGGAAGGATAAATTGATTGTTATTAGACTCAATATGGAGGAGAATTACATTTTCGGACTAATGATCAACATATTGACAAGTGTTTAAATCTTCTTCTACTAGAGTTAATATGTTACATATGGAAATTGATTTTTGTTTAGATTAACTACACAATATCTTATTGACATGGTCTATGCGTTTCTTTGAGAACATTGTTAAATCATCCATGCATATTAATGTGCTTCTATGAGATTGTATTGTGAATTAGAATCCAATAGAGCGTCAACCTTGGTCTTCATGATATGGATGTTGATATGGAAGAGTTGTGTCATCTCCTTCTCTTCCTTATGATGAATGCTACTTAGATTCACCTCCTTCTGCACTGGAGTACAACAAATACTCTTATATACATGTCTAATATTATATCTACCTCTTTGATTCAAAATGTTATGTAATGTAATTTGTAAAATTGTAATTTGAACAATATGAAAATGTTCATATATATGTGAATATGAAATTAAATTGTACATGTTTAAAATTAAAATTTTAATTGTTTAATGTAATTAGAGATCATCATTATTATTTAATGTAACATGCAAAATTGTAATTTGAACACTGTGAAAATGTTCATATACATGAATATAAAATTAAATCAATATTAAAATTGTAATGTAATTGTAAAATTGTAATGTAATGTAATAATGCAATTATTGTAATGTAATGTAATTGTAAATGTAATGCAATAATGTAATGATTGTAATTTAATGTAATTGCAATTGTAATGTAATTATCATCATTATCATAGTGTAATGTAAAAATCTAATTAGAACACTATGAAAATGTTCATATACATGAATATGAAATTAAATTTGAATATTAAAATCGATGATGACCAGTGCAATCAACTCCCATTGAGAACAATCTTTGTAAATTTTTACATATAAATTATATATATGTGAGTCTATATTATGCAATATGAAATTATAAAATTATATGAAATTATATGAATATGTAAATACTAAATTATACAATTTAATTACAATTATAAATACATATATATTCATACATGCACATACAATGTACATATAACTTTATGAATTAATTACAAAATTATAATAAATTCTAAACTTGATTGAACACATGTACATGTATATATAAAATTATGAACTAGAGTTCACTATGAAATCAAATATATGAATATGCAATTTATAAAATTATATGAATATGCAATTTATAAAATTATATGAATATGAAATTATACAATTTATATAGGTTTATGAATTATTTACAAAATTACAATTACAAAATTATATTTACATTCTAAACAGTTTAATACATGCACACACATACACACACACACACAAAGAGACATGTATATATTATGAACTAGAACACTATGAAATTAAATATATTATCCAATATGAAATTATATGAAAATATGAATGAAATTATATGAACTATGTCACTAGGAAAAAAAAATGATAGTTATGAATATGAAATTGCATAACTTTTAAATTAAATACCAATATTGTTAGCAATGACATTTGATTCTCCAATCATAGCTTGATTTGCATCTTCTTCTCCTCTCAAGATTGCTCTTTTTTTCCTCTTTCTTTCTCTATCTTTCTCTCTTATTTCTTCGGTGTTGATTTGATTCCTACTAGATATTTTACTTCGATGCTTTTTGCTTCCCATTGTGATCAAGATCAACAATCCAAATTCACACCTACAACAATATGTAAACACAATATACAATACACAATGCTAAATTTGCATAAGAACACAAGCATTGTTTCAAATTGGTTAGCCAATTGTGAATGATAAAATTAGTAAGATGTTTATGTCTTATCTTCATATAGAATTTGTTTAGGAATTCGGGTATGAAATGGTGTTAGGAAGGTAGTTGAAATGAAATTAATTCCATCAATGCTTAACTTCATTCCCGGCCCCTTTTGTAAGATTTTTTAACAAAAACTAGACCTCGATCGAGCTATTTATAATTTTATCGATCGAGGGTTTAACAAACCCTCAATCGAGCTTTGGTTAAAACCTTGATTGAGGTATTTTAAAACCTTGATCGATCTCTAGAGCTCGATCGAGGGCCTGAAAAATAGAAATTCATCCCTCTTACAGTAAAATCAATGTTTCTCTGTGTCTTTAGGGGTGTAAACGTTGCCATTCATGGCACACAATTGAGCGGAGTTCATACCGATAGGTTCATCACCGAATCCTCTATCCATTGAGGTATCATGCATGAGTTTTGACATTCATATGGTTTTTTTTTTAAATTAGTTCTAAAAATTACACTTAGAAAACCTGGCAACAACGTCGGAGCACCTCAAAGAAAAATCTGCAGGGTGAAAAATACACATCCAAAAATTTCAGAAAAATACACATCCCACACATCGATGCGTCGTCTTGAAAAGGGTATTTTTTTTTTTTCAATTTTTTAAAGCAGTGAAGAAAAAGATGGGATGGACACACATGTGTATAAAATGATGCTGAAATTAGATGTGGCCGCTTTCAAAAAATAATAAATAATTGTATATTGCGAAATAAATTAACAAAAAAATCCATACCACAATACATTTTGTGTAGATCATGCTCGTTTTTATATTTTTTAAATTATTAATGTAAGATTGAATTATTGGGGATGGACACGAGCCACTTATTAACTTCTTCAAACTTTAAAGGTTGCACAGTTCATTAAATGCAAAATTTTACACATTAAATGACATCGGAATTTTTTTTTAAACATATCGTTGGGAAGGAAACATAATATTCTACAATTTGTTTTTTTACTGCAAGTCAAAATTCACATGGAATATATGCGTTTCAAGGGCTTCTATCTAGCACACGAGTAAAAAATCAGGTTTTCATCGCCAAATTTGGCCAAAAAGTGTTACCCACCCTCATGGAATCACCCTTTTTGTTGTTAAAGATTTCCATGCATTTTTAAGTCCATTTGAACTTTTTACCTTTCTTTTGTAAAGAGGTTATGGGGTAGGAAATCTTAGAGAAGCCTTCTATGAACTTCTGGTAGTATCTGGTAATCCCCATAAATGATATGATGTTAGATATGTTCTTAGGAACCAACCATTCTATGGTGGCCTTTATTTTTTATGGATCGACTAAGATTCCATACTTGGACACTACGTGTCCGAGGTACTGAATCTTATCTTTGAAGAAATCACATTTACTAAATTTTTTGTATAGTTATTGTTCTCTTAGTACTTACAAAACTATTCTTAAATGTTCTTTATTTTCTTGTTCGTTTTTAGAGTAGATTAGTATGTCGTCGATGAAGACAACCACAAACGTATCTAGGTAGATGCTTAAGATGTTGTTCATTAAACACATGAACAAAATAGGTGCATTTTTTATCCCAAAAAGAATTACAACAAACTCATAGTGACTGTAGCGGGTATTGAATGTTGTTTTAAATATATCTTCGTCTTTTATTCGTACTTGATGATAACTCGACCTTAATTCTATCTTTGAAAAGATAGTTTCTCCATGAAATTTATCGAATAGATCATCTATCCAAGGGAGTGGGTACCAGTTCTTAATAGCCATATTATTTAAGTGTCGGTAATCGATGCATAATCTTAATGTTTTGTCCTTCTTTTTCACAAACAAGACCGGTCCTTCCTAGGGAGATACACTTGGTCAAATGTAATTTTTATCAATTACTTCTTGTTGTTGTGATTCCATCTCTGTGAGTTCTATTATATTCATTCGGTACGGATATTTCGATGCTTGTACCGCTCTAGATAACAGATAGATCTTGAATTTAATGTCTCTTTCCAGTGGAAGTCCAGGGACTCCTTCCGGAAAGATGTCTTCAAACTCCTTCAAGGCTGGTATGTCTTCTAGTTTAATTTTATTATTGTTTTCATTGTCATTCATTATATAGAATGCGAACACTTTACATCCTTTTCTTACTGAAACTTTCATTTGCAACACAAATATTTCTCTGATGGTCACCTTCCTAGGGATTCCTTTTACTTTTATATTAATTCCATTATTGTTAGTAGATCTAAAGGTTTTATCAAAATAGTTTAACAAAAAATTATGTTCCTCTATCCAATCCATTCCTATTAATAAATCATAGGATCCTAAATATAAAATATTTACATTAACATGTGTAAGGAGACCATTCATCACCAATTTATAATTTCTAACAAGACTAGTCACTTTCAGTTTTGTACCTGTGGCTAATTGTACTAGCCACAACTTATCAAACTTTTCAGGTACCAATTTGCATAATCCAACTATTCTAGGTGATACATACCTCAGGATTTTGTCTAGATCAACTAAAATAGAGATAGGTTGATTGTTTATCATTCCTTCAATTTCATCCATTGAATTCTGGTGATCATCTTGTCAATTTTCCAATGCAACGCAAATTATGGGAATGCTCATTTCCATGTCCCCAACCGTGACTTCTTCTTGGATATAATGTAAATTAAAATTAGTTTTCCTTACTTGAAGATTTTAAAAGTAGTGTGGCCCTCCACAATCCCAACATTTTAAAGGTTCTTTTACTGCATATTTTTGGGGTTTAAAGCCTTGGTAGTTATTACCCTGATATCCCCTATAGTTATTTCCTGTGTTTTTATGGAACTTATTCTGCTTCTTTCTAGGATCAAAATTATTTGGCATTTTATTTTTCCAAGTTGGTATACTTTCCCTTTTATTCTTGTTTTGGTCATAACATAAGTTTTCCTTCCTCATCGCTTCCTCTAGCATCTTCGGATTGTCATACTCAATCCTTTCTTTGAACATGATGGGTAAAAAACTAAGGAATCTTTGTATTTTAGGCTTCTCGTCAATTATATATGGAACATATTGAAGTAGGATTAAGAACTTACTGCGGGGTTATTTTATCTTCATGTCTCCTAGCCTTACTTCATAAAATTCTTTTGCTTTTTCTTCATAATATTGTTCTGATAAGTAATTTCTAAGAGTTTCTTAAATGTTTCCCAAGTTGCATATCTCTCTTCTATCCCTTTAACCTTGTTTATCTCTTTCCACCATATATCTGCCTTTCCAATTAGATTATAGATGGCCATTTAGCCTTTACCTCATAAGAGTAGTTGTATATCTAAAAATAGTTTTTTCATTCCGTACAACCAGGATTCTTCCTCTTCTCCTTTCTCAATTTCCCCATTAAACATGGATGGTTTAATTTTCTTAAACTCATAATAGATTTCCTCATAGGGTATGTATTTATTTTTCTTTTTGTTATCGTCACTTCTTTTGCTTGAATCCCGATGTTTTCTGTGATATTTAACTGACTCTTCACTTGAAGTGTAATATTATGGCTGGAAAATTCCATCTTTTTTCCCTTACATTTGTAAGGTGCGGTTTTAGGCATTTCTTGTTCAGATTCCTTATTTTATCTTTTTCATTATTATGTATTTTTCCTAACACATTAGAATTTATTTCTTCATGAGACTTTATAATTCACTCGTTATCTTCTTTAACTTTTCTCAGTTCAGATCTTAACTCTTGGATAGATTGTTTTAGTTCAAATTTATTATCCCGACTATCATTTTAGTATACCCGAAATTCTCCATCCCTTAAGTTATGCTCTTCATTATTTAAAGGAACTTCTGGGCGACATTCCTCTTCTGCAGACATCTCTGCATCTGCCATGTTCCCTGCAAAAATATAGTTGTTCTTCTCTTTGTTGTTTTTAAGAGAATTTAAGCAAAATAAAAATAGAAGTTAGTTTTCTATTTTCAATAGAAGTTATAGTGTTGAGCAGATTCAAGCCTAGTACTGTAACCATTCTCTTATACCATTATGTAACACACCTAAAAAATCCATAATAAAAAAAATCTATAACATATATTTAAAGACACAATATTTAAGTCCCCAACTATAACAGGGCATTATTGAACATTGAGAGTTTATTGCATATTCTTAACATTTACTTGCTTGTTCAACCTTTCGCAATCTTAGAACACATTTCTAACAATTAGGCTTCAAGTCATTTAACTATTTTAATCTTGACTTGCTAAGTTATTGTTCCTTTCACAATGACCCTTCTACAGTGATCACTCTGCAATGATCATTTTGCAAGGACCCTTCTGCAAATGTAGATTGCGAATTGTGGGTCTCCATTAAAATACAAATAAAATTAACCTTTTGCAAATAGCTCTATATAATCTCAGTCTTTCCGCAACTAAATATTTCTAAATTGAGTTTCTGCAACAACTATTCCGCAAGCTCCTTTCTTTCCACAATTATCTTTTCGCAATTGCCTTTCTGCAAGAACATTTCCACAAGATTCTTTCCTTCCGTAATTTCCTTTCCGTAATTTTTGTTCCACAAGAAACCTTTCTACAATAATCCTTTCGCAATTGTGGATTACATTTTACATTTTAACTTTTAGAAAATATTCTCCTGAAATTAACCTTTTGCAATGCGGATTGTGGTAGGTATTTTAACTTGTTATAAATTATCCCTCCACAATTGACCTTCTGATTAGAGGAAATTTAAATTTAAAATGGGCCTTCCAAAAATAATACAAATTCCATGTCATCAGGTATTAGCCAATCAAAATGCTTTAAAATTAAAAAAGGAAGCACCTCTTAAACAATTTTTTAGTATAAATTTGGGGATAGGTATCATAAAAAAACTACTTTATTTGTTCATATTTTCAACATATCTCCCTATGTTTTTACTCAAATTTAAATTCCGCATCCAACAAGCTCTCCCGATCAAAATTTGAGTAAAAACACAAGGAGATATGTCGAAAATACGAACAAAAAAAGTATTTTTTTCTTTTCTTCCTCCAAAATTAATAAATATTATTTTATTATTTTAACTATTATTTTATTAATTTTCCTTAGGAGGCCCATTTTGAGNATGCGGATTGCAGATTGCGGAACGTATTTTAACTTTTTATAAATTATCCCTCCTCAATTAACCTTCCACAATGTGGATTGTGGGTTGGGGGACATATTTTAACTTTTTATAAATTATCCCTCCTCAATTAACCTTCCGTAATGTGGATTGCGGGTTGAAGAGTGTATTTTAAACCTTTTAATAAATTATCCCTCCGCAATTACAAATTATAGATTACAAGTGGCTTTATAACCTTTCTTGTGGAAATGGGCTTCCAAAAAAATTCTTTATGCTCTTTAAGAGATTTGAAGTTGTTGATCCAGTCTAAGGGATGCTTTGCAGTTTGAATAGAAAACTAGTCATGAATTAAACCATAGATATACTCGTACACTTCTTTGTTTCAAACAAAGGTTACCATCCTTCGAGGGGATTTTCTTCCTGAGTAAGTTGGTAAAATTATTTTTATATATGGTTACTGTACTTGATTAATTCTCGGTGGGCATCTATGATGGGATTATTACTAGGAATGGGAATAGATATTCGGTGCTGTAATTAGTTAGGGCATCCCAATTTAAACTATAATGTTGATTACAACGGTTCCCATAAAATCTGGTTGTTTAACTGAAAAATTAATGATTGATAGGATCATTATAAATCTATAAATGGTCAGTTGAATAAGCTATAGTTATTTAATTGATGATTTCCATGTTCACAATATCCATAATTATTTAAATTGATTCCCCAATATCCCAATCTGAAATAGTATTGATTGTACAAATGTTTATGATATGAGGTTTTAATTTAATAAATTATAGATATGTAGAAAATTGTGGCTTATGAACTCATTGAAGACCTATCCAATTTATAGCATTTCATACTAAGCTTTCACATAGAAATGACTGCAATTTTCTATCCTGAATATTCTTATACTCTCACTATAAATTTTATACAAACTAGTTACTCCTATTTACCTTGACCGTAACCATTAAATAGTCTATTCCATAATACATTATGAGATTAATTCATTAAAGTATTGTAACTTTGGAAGATATCCTATTGTAACTTTGTTGTATTCTCCTTCGGAGATGTCCTTGATGTAATTGGTCATGTAAAAGTCGTGAGGTAAACCCTCCACTGTAAGTCGAGGAAATAGTTCCCAAGTGTCAATATAATAAATACTATTTTTTGTGTCTAGTTGGACAAGTGGGCCCTGTTAAGTTAGACAAAAATACTGAATATTATAAATAGGTGAGGCACCTCTCTCATTCTTACACATCTTACACTCAAGTATTGCGCTAGAGAGAGAGAGAGAGAGAGAGAGAGAGAGAGAGAGAGAGAGAGAGATTCTACTGTGGAAGATGAGAAAATATTCTTGTTGCTGGAATTTTACACCATCTTGGTCGAATTATATACCGCGGAAGTTTTGTGGGGTTTTCTCTCTTGTGGTTTCCCCAAGGAAAATATTTTTGTTCTCTTGTGTTCTTTTGTGTTGATGCATTTGTCTTTCTTTCAATGATCCTTTGCTTGTGGTTATGATGTTATGATGATAAATATTTTATATCTTGTATAACCATTAAAAATATAACACGGTATGAGATTCGCCCTGAAATAAATCTTTGTGCAGCCGAAATAGTGCTACAACTACAAATATTGAAGATTAGGGTTTCATGTTTGAAAACCCTAAAAGGCTAAAACTAGTCATTATGTAAATTCTCTATATCTCGATATTGGAGAAGGCTCGAGAGACGATATGTTTACAGGCCGAAGATAAATTGTTGATGTACACTTTGTAAATATTTCAGCCTCATATTCGTTATAATATAGGATATATGATTCCTCCAACTCAGGATTCCAACCTCTCCCATTATTCAACCTTAAACAGGTGGCCTAGGGATAATTTCTATATATCGGAATAGGAAGGTCCAAATGAATTTTTGCAAGATGTTCCAGATAGGGAAGGAGTTTAGTTTTTGTGGTAAAATTTTCATACCCTGAAGATGAAATAGTGACACATGGAAGTCCGTACAAGTTCGCTATGTTGAACAGTCTAGAAATAAGTCACCTTGGTAAACTTCGCATAAGTCCCACTTGGTGAATCCAATTCTAGTATAACCTGTGGGGTTGGAAAGAAGATAGAACAAGCTGCCTCAAGACAAAGTTTCAAACCTATATAATCCAAGAATGTAGAGCTATAGCAGAAACATGTTCAGTCATTTTTGTAGAAGAAACCAGAGAAAAACTAGGACTTCATGTTCCGGGAACTTCCCTCCACCAATCAGTTGAAGGAGGGCCATTAAATTCTCCCTAGGAAGGCGCATATATCTATGTAAGAATTTTTTCATTTTCTGGACTTTCATTTTCTTTGGCCTCACGCTGCCGCTGGAGAAAACTAGGGCATCATATATTTTGTAGTTTTGTCCACAATTTTGGGAAAATAAGTATGTTGCTCAGCTTTCCTTGAGGAGGTGCATCTTTCTATCTAATCATATCTGAAAGATACCTAAGTTGAAAATTTAGGGTTTCTCTGTGAAACCCTAGGTCCATAAGAAGAATTCTTTCAAAATATCCTTCACGCAAGAATCAAGTTGAAGCATTCTCATTGGTATGTTGCATCCTCTCTATTTCCATTTGAGGTTCTCATTTTTTATCATAATGACAAACAATACCAAGCTTGAGGACAATATTGAAAGAGTCAAGAACTTATGAGCATGGAATTATATAGTTCTTATCATACTTTAAGAAGCATGACATGAAGAACTATGTCAAAGAAGAAGCTACAGATCAAGACTGAGATAAAGTCAAAGAAAAACAAAAGAAGGACCTAGTCAAAACAAAGATGAGTATTTCCGTCTCCATTGGATCTCACATGTATCATCCTTGAACAATCCCAAGGATATGTTCGATGCAATGAAGAGTATGTATGAAGGTGACCTTGAGAACTCAACTCAAGAATGTGAAGGTGCAATGCCAAAATACATTCAATTATTAATTCATAAGAATATATCATCTCAAGGAGCAATTAGAAGCAGTGGAAGACGATGTCAAAGAAGCAGAAGCATAAATTACAACTCTGAATAATATTCCAAATTCAATCAAGAGATTTTTTCTAGTAGGAATATCACATATGAAGGAATGCATGATTGATTGAATAAGAGATGAAAATCAAACACTAACAAATCATGCCAAGAAGAGAAAGAACAAGAAGGAAGAACATTCCCGCCAAGAATAGAAGGACATCTCACAGTTCAGTTGTGACAAGAAAGGAAACTTTGTAAAAGAATGTACCAAGAAGGAAGAATGGAAGGATGATATGTTCTAGAAGCACCAGTCGATCATACAGAATGGAACAAAACCCTAATTGTAAATGTGGCCCTAATTACATACTTGTATTCAAACTCCGAAGAGATGACATGGCACAAAACCCATGAATGAATTGGCACAATAACTTGAAGGCATGGTGTGGCACAAATCAACAGGGTTGGTATGTAAGCATTGCAACTTATAAGGAAAGAAATAAAATGGGTTTCAATACCTTGAAGGAATGACATGGAAAAAATAAAAATGGCTGACTATGGTAGGATTGCAACTTATTAAGAAAAGAAGTAATATGAGCACAGTGAAAAGTTTAACGCTAACCATGGCACTCCGAGACCTCATCTGATCTGGCCTTCTTCATTTCTCCCCCATGCCCATACCTCTCCATGTTTGGTGCCTATGGATGAAGACCCCATTCAAGGGGTAAAATACCTATGTGTACCTATGGATGACGACCCACTTCAAGGGGTACAATAACTTCTATGTGTCATGATTTTTTCTTGTAGATCACAGTTGATGATTATCGTTCCTCACTCTAAACTGACTCTTATTAATTGTTGTATATATCAGTGGCTAGCAGACAAACTACATAGGGTGTGCCCAACAATAGAAGAGAGCCTCTTTCTCTATGATTCAGCCTGTATATTTGTTTCATGAAGAGTGAAATCCCCCCTTGCCTCTTTTTTAGAAATTCACCTGCACCCTCTCTCAATAGTGACCATGATTGTTTAAGCCTTGTGTTTTTCCCCAAGGTGAGCGCATCCTCCAAAAATGTGTACCCCACCAAAACCCTCAAACAAAAGAGAAAGAAAAATTTCTACCCCACCGAAACTCTCAAACCAATAGATTAGTGTTTTGGACTCATCGAGGAATGATTTAGGGAATCATCATGAATAGGAATTTCATCTCCCAAACTAGCACACCTATGTACTCTGTAGTTAATGCAAAGAAACCTTCTGTGAGGGAAGCACTCCAATAGATTAGGGTTTTAGAAGAAGATAAAGAGAAATCCAAGGAGTTTGAACACTGCACAATTGACAAATTTTCCCAAAAGAGGGGCAGATTCTCCATAGTCCCAACCAAACAACCTGCACAAACGACTTCCAAAAAGTCCTTGAAAAAACATCCAAAAGGTTTTTGTTGTTTGATCATTTTACTGACCCAAGAGGCCCACTTTTCATTCACCATTTAGGGTGGAATAGTGTACATATTTCCCTCTATAAATTCTAGTGTGCAAATGAGGAGGTCGAGCTCATAGACAGTAAATATTTTGGGTTTTATTTTGTTTTCTTTTTTAGTTTTTTTATTATTTGTAATTTTTATATAGTTAAGTTTTGCAATTTTTATTTGTTATTTTAAATTTGTATATATATGTAATTTATTAAAAAAAAATTGTTATGTATAATTTTTATCTATATAATTTTGGTAAATTTTATTTATTATTGTGTGTGTGTGTGTGATATTTTTTCATATACATAATCTATATACATATATTTGTATACATAAATTGAAAAATAAATTTTAATATGAAAATAAAAATTAGATTTAATTTAAAAATAAATTTTGATAAAAGAATATTAAATTAATAATGTTATGACGATGACAATGATGACATTGATGATGATGATGATGTTAGTGGTGATGGAAATAACAATGTCGGTCACGATGATGATGATGATGATGATGATAACTAAATCATTGATGTCATCATGGCCACCATCGTTGTCATAGAGATCATCATCATTATCATCATCTTCATAAACATCATCATCATCATTTGTTGCATCATCATCATCACCATCACCATAATAATCGTCATTGGAATCATCATAATCACTATCATCAACATCATCATCGTCAACAACATCATCGTCACCAACAACATCATTGTTGTTGTCGTTTTCATCACAATCATCATAAACAATACCATCATCATCATCATCAATGTTCATCCTCATAATCATATTGAACAACAACATCATCGTCTACATCAGCAACATCATCATCATCATCATCAATGTTCAACCCAATAATCATATTAAACAACAACATCATCGTCTACATCAACAAAATCACCATCATCATCATCACCATCTCGATCATCATCATCATCGTCATCATCATGATAATAATTGACATCTTCATCAACATCATCATCATCATCAAGAACATCACCATCATTATAAGAAGATCACCGTCATCAGTAATCATCATCATCATTATAAACAACACCATCATCATCATCATGACGGTGATGTTGATGATGATATCATTGTCGATGACGATGTCAATGGGGATGACAATGACAGTGTCAGTGATGATAATGATGATGATGATTATAAAAATATAGCCACATTGTAAGATATTTCTCTTACTAAACAACAAGGGCCTAAGGTGGCACATGAATTAGATATTGTAGTGAAACTTAAACACAAATAGAAACATCGGATGTAGAGTCATAGTTTGTTCATCTGAAGAATCGTCTACATAAGCATTTGAAGGAGAGTCCCAGGAAGGGCATAATAAGGAAGAATAATATATGGCGATGCATGATTTAAAGGAACTACATGTTGAAGAGTCAAAGACAAAAAAAATAGCTAAGGTTGTTTTATATCGCTACCCATACTGTTTTGTGAAAAAATGTCATCAAGGCAAGGTTGTGAGCATCAAAAACCCTACTATGAACCTAAATAGAAATACAACACCCGATATACAAGTACATGGAGGAATGAAAGTAATGTATGGTGATATTGGTTATCACAAATAGAGCAAGAAGACACATGAGAAATCACGCACACGATTGAGGTAGCCATGCAACAACTGATCCCAATCCACACCTTCGACTAGGATGGATGGATGCTCATTCTTGGTACCAATTGAATACATTGGTTAACATATCACATTATATGGATGGCACTCATATTTCAAGTTAAAAATACATAAAGGGGGATGGAATGAAATGTACCCTAGGAAGCACCTAGGGAGGATAAATAATATAAATAAGATACTTCTAAATTACAAAAATATAATGAGGAATGAAAAGAAGATCATAAGAAGAAGGGTGATCAATTGTTGAAGATGCAATCCCTTAATGAATCACTCATTAAGAAAGTTAAGAACTTAAAGCAATGTGTTGAGGCCTCAACAAC
>LPNX010665957.1:212060-220862 GCA_001517045.1 Pseudotsuga menziesii
TCCACAAAACTAGGACCCTCCCTCTAGGAGGGAAAAAAAGCCACCAACTTGGACATAAACAAAAATCTCCCTTGTTCTTGGAGAAACCAAACTATGAGAAGACAAGTTAACAATGTGAAAATAAAAAAAAAACTAGTAATGTCATGCAGAACGACATGTAGTTGTGACGAAACATGTTCAAAAAACATGGTAGTGGCATGCAGAACTACAGGTAGCCATGGAGAAACCTATTCAAGGTTTGTAATAGGATTTCTACACGATGGGGTAGCTGTATCCTGGTGAATTTGGTTGTGCAAGATCACCTGGCTTGGCCTCTAAATTGTTGCTAGACGTAGCCATATCCTCGTTAGTGGTGGGATTGTCCATTATACCTGCAGAAGGTTGCTTGGTGGGGAGCAGAACAGTATTTTTTGTCTTGACAAGGTTGGACATGCTCATTGAGAGGGTGGAGGGTCGACATTGAGGTGGGGGAATAGAGGAGGATGGAGGGATAGGAGAAGTGGCCGAGGAAAAAAAGGAGTTTGGAGGAGCACATGAGAAGCTTCTTGGGAGCCATTGGTGGGATTCGAGATGGAGGCTCAAAGGGGGGAGGAACCAGAGGATTGAAACGAAGGAACAATCTAATGAGCAAATTCTTGAAAATATAGTAATTTCATCTTCTCTCCAAGGTTCTTTCAGTCACACTGAAAGCCCCAGAATATTTGTCCTCCTAGTCGTTGACAATCCTCCGCATTTCTTCAGGAATTTCCAAGTCAAGTCATTTCCACTATCCTAAGCCAAGAGAGGGATATGTCGATCCTCATGAGTGCCATGAACCTGATGGCCTCTATGGGGAACACCTCATTTTCTCCTACGCATGGCAGAAAGGATAAGATACAAAGCAAACAAGAGAAGAGGAGGAGGATGACTGAGAGAAGACCAAGGTGGTTAAACAGGACCTACAAGTGCAAATGAATCAACCCAAAACTCAACGTCGAGCATAATGAATGATGTTTTGTCCTAGGCTGGAGATTTATGGAGACCAAGCTGTGAAGTGAAGGCCAAGTCCCATCTACATGTTTGAATGCGGCCACATCCACCGTCAAATTGAAGGCCCGCATTGATGAGGTAGCTGGTGAGGTCATGCGAGGCGAGGGGGTGTCCCTGTCATCCTCTCCCATGTCCATATGGACATGACTAGCACCCGCATCTGGGGGTTGATCATGTGTATTTAAACTCAAGTGATAAACATAATACTGATGAGGATAATCAATCTCCTACTAAATTTGGTGATGATAATGTCAATGAGAGAGGTTATATTCCTCATAGTGATGAGGAAAGTAATTCAAATGAGGATGATGCAATGGTACATGAAACCCAAAGGAAAATTGTACCAATGAACAAGATTAAATGTAGGACTAGACCATATTATATCAATCCAAATCATTCTAGTTATACAAGGTCAAGAAAATATTTGCTCATGAGTCCAATTTCTATTACCAATTTTATTTCAAGTGAGTGTTGCCAAAAACATTGTTTGAAACAAATGCACTACAATTGCACCTTGGAGAAAAGGATAGCATATCTTTCGATGAAAAAAAATATGCAAAATTCATATTTAGTGGGGTGCATGATTTCCACAAAGGAAGGTTATGATTATTGCATTGGAATTATTTTTCTTTGCAGAAGGGAATTCAAAAGAATTCACTCAATTGGTAATCTTAGAAAATCAAGAATCCAAACAAGGCTAGAAAAGGATCCCACTGTTTATTCTAAAGAATATCATGCACGAGCTAGTGGGCCAATAACAAACATTGTAATATCATGGATGCGTGACCTCTTTTCTAAGCATGGAGAGAGTATGCCTGATAGAGAAACCATACACATTCTAGATCATTTCTCAAAGAAGGAAAACTACAACTTGTACAAGTCATTTATTCAAGAGGCCGAAGGAAATAACAATTTCATCAGATACACATATTTTACAAGACTATGGAAAATATAGTTCAACAATGTTTGTATTCCTAAGAGTTAAAGGATGGGGGTTTGTAGTATATGCGCTTCTCTTAAACAAATAAGGGATAAATTAGAAGTGATAGAAAGAAGTGCGCCTCTGAAAACGTTTTTTCTCTTATACATATCAATTATAAAATATCATCAATGTTTTATTTTTATTTTATTTATAGAGTCCTTTATCAAAGAAATTTAAGAACATCGCAATCAACAATTAGTTGAATGAAAAAAGTTATACAAACATCACAAGAACTCTTATGATGATCCACATTAGTATTCGGGTTTTATAATTGATGGCATGGATCATAAAAAAAAAACTTTTGCCACATTTTGTTCATGTACCAAAGAATTTAAAGGAGGAAAATTTTATTCAATTTCACTTGGTTGGTTGTATGGTTTTTAATGGTCAGGTGTCCCCAAGTGTTTACTTTACAGCTCCAAATATTCATAATGATGCAAATTTTACCATCACTATAATTCACCATGTGATTACTCATTGGTATGGAAATCTTCTTCGATTTCTGTATTTGCAATTGGGCAACACTAGCCAAGAAAACAAAAATCAGATTGTGTTCGGTTATCTAAACATGCTTATTGAATTGGGAATTTTTCAGAAGGTTAAAGTTGGTTTCCTACTTGCTGGACATACACATGACCATATTGATCAAATGTTTAGCTATTTTGCAATGACATTGGGGAGGAAGAATGTTGGAAGTATGCCATCATTAACTGAAATTATTAGAAATACATACAATCCAAATCCTATTGCACTAACATTGGAGGAGATTGTTGACGTGCAAAGATTTATTATGGGATCGCATGGTGAAGAAAGGTGCATTGAAAAACTTAATGACATTAGCTTCCAATATCAATTTCGTATAAAACAAATTGACGAGAAAACATTACTACGGGGTAATAAGTACCCAAAAAGTGCAGAATGGGGGCCTACATCAGGTTTAACATTTTTGTAATTCATCCCAATTCGTCAACTTTATGCTTCCAAGTTATTGTTATTGCAACCTGTTAGTTTTTCAACAATTAAGCTAGCATTATGATCTTAGGATCTTTTCACTGAGAGAATAACAAGTACAGCAATAAAACATGAGCACATCACAAGAGACAAGAGACACAAAGAGTTTTCCTCGGGGAAACCATAAAGGAGAAAACCCCGCAACTTCCTCTAAGATAGAATCAACACCAAAATAGTAAGAGATCTCCCAAAACAGCAGTAGCCTTCTGTCTTCTGTCAAGCCAAAGTATTTCCTTCTCCAAAGGTGCGCCACACTTGAGAGAGCAAGTGATGTAATTCACAAGTGATAAATAGAGAGACTCACACTCTCTATTTATATTAGTCCGTTCACTTGAATTGCCATTTCACACGTAGGATCGACCTAATAATTACTACTCGATCCTACACCTTAATTAGTGTATAATAACTCAAGTGTCCCATAACTGTGGGGACTTACCTAATGACTTGATATGATTTGTTTACATTATTAATCCTCCCGATCGAAACATCAGGGTATGACCACATGACTCAAATACATAATAGAAACATCCCAGAATAAACATCGGGTTACAATACATAGGGTACATAGAAGAATACATTTCGAAGTTACATATACATCAACACTCCCTCTTAACTAGGAAGGTATTCTTTCAACACAATTTTCAGCACTGGTCTTCTTCTCTGTATCAACTGGATCATCTTCTTATTTGAGTCATCTTCAAGTCATATTCGTCTTCAAGTCATTTTCATCTTCAAGTCATCTGGATCTGGATCATCTCTCGATCTGGATCATCACTCGATCTAGATCATCTCTCGATCTGGATCATCATCACTGGGCTGGATCTGGATCTTCACTCGATCTGGATCTTTACTGCTGGATCATCGTTACTGGATCTGGATCATCACTCGATCTGGATCAACACTGGTGTTATCTCATGATTCTACTTTTCATCGGAAGTCTTTACAGAGCCATTCCTTTTTCATACTGGATGTACCATCTTAGAGCTAGTCCTTTTTCATACTAGATGAGGCATCACAGAGCTGGTCCTTCATACCAGATGTGGCAGCCACTTCAGAGCTAGTCCTTTTTCACACTAGATGAGGCTTCACAGAGCTAGTCCTTTTTCACACTAGATGAGGCTTCACAGAGCTAGTCCTTTTTCATACTAAATGAGGCATCACAAAGCTGGTCCTTTTTCATACCAGATGTGGCATCCACTTCAGAGCTAGTCCTTTTTCAAACTAGATGAGTCTTCCCAGAGCTAGTCCTTTTTCATACTAAATGAGGCATCACAAAGTTGGTCCTTTTTCATACTAGATGTGGCATCCACTTCATAGCTATTCCTTTTTCAAACTAGATGAGTCTTCCCAGAGCTAGTCCTTTTGCATACTAGATGAGGCATCACAGAGCTGGTCCTTTTTCATACCAGATGTGGTATCACAGAGCCAGCCCTTTTTCATGCTGGATGTGGCATCCTGCCCATGGAAGGAACCAATCCTCTCACCATGTCACTGCCCTTACATCTGACCATGGAAGGAACCAATCCTCTCACCATGTCGGAATGGCACTGCACTTATATCCGACCTGCCCGTCGAAATGGCCAACACTCACATCTGACATGGAAGGAACTTAATCCTTTAGCCATGAACAGAATGGTTCAGCCCTTATATCTGACCTGCTCGTCAGAATGGCTATAGATATCAGCACTCATATCAGTCATGGAAGGAACCAATCCTCTCATCATGACGGAATGGCTTAGCCCTTACATCTGACCATGGAAGGAACCAATCCTCTCACCATGTCAGAATGGCTATGGGTCTCATCACTTTCTCTGGGAGGAAGTCTCAATCTGGAGAACACCAAGTCTCTCTCTAAAGTACGTAAACTTCAACCTAGCCAATGGCTTCATCAATACATCAACTATATGTTCCTCCGTCGCAACATACAGGAGCTTCACTGCTCCTCTCTGCACCATATCCCTGATATAGTGATACTTGATCTCGATATGGTTCGACTTGTCATGGAACACTGGATTCTATGACAACTTCATGCAACTCTGGTTGTCACAATATATACAAGTAGCATCCAACTGGAGATCAAATATATCAGACAGTAGCCTCCGCAGCCATACTGCCTCACAACTAGCTGAACAAGCTGCGACATACTCTGCTTCAGCTGTACTCAGTGCCACACAGGATTGCTTCCTGCTAAACCAAGATATCATACATGATCCCATATTGAAGCAACACCCTGAAGTACTCTTCCTGTCGATGGCACTGCCTGCCCAATCTGAATCAACATAGCCCTCCAGGTTAATCTTCTGATTCGCATCATACTTGAGCCCATAATCAATTGTACCCTTCAGGTACCTTAGAATATGCTTTGCAGCAATCAAGTGAACACTTCTCGGATCTGTCAAGTACTGGCTCAAGGTGTTCACAGCAAAGCAAATATCTGTCTCATGTTCGTCAGGTACATCAATGACCCAATCATCTGACTATACATCGTAGCATCAACCGACTCTGATGAAGCATCACTCAAAGGCTTCAGGTTCGATGCCATAGGTGTGGCCATAGCCTTGCAGTCCATCAGCCCAAACCTCTTCAGGATCTCTATTGCATACTTCCCTTGTCCAAGGAATATTCCATCCACACTCCGCCACACCTCCATACCTAGAACAATAGTGCATCGACACATAACAGGAGCATCACTGGTCTTCCGTCTTCAACCTTGAAGCAAAGGTTGGAATATGCTTTACTCTAAGTAAAGCCTAGAGTCATCAGTAATCTTCCCATCCTGTCGTACCATGTCAAATCTCAATATATTCTATAGTCACTCCCTCTGAAGCGGAGCATCATACTCCCTCTGTCTTTTGTACTCTATGCACTGAAACATTCTGTACCAGAGTGACAAGTAGCTTTCTATGCTACTAGTATTCTATGTGTCCATCTAGTGTATAGACTTGCATCTTCAACCTTGTAGCAAAGGTTAAGACCTTCATCAGGATCATCATGTATGTGTTTAAACTCTTACTGGCTGCAAATGTCTCTTCGTAGTCTAGGCCTTCTTTTCGTGAGAAGCCTCAAGCTACGATTCTTGCTTTGTATCCCACGATGTTTCCATCTATTGCATGATGGAACTATGTACTTCTCTTCAGGTCTCGATACTGCACCCTGACATCATTCTTCTTGAACTGGTCTTCCCTTTCTCCTTGGTGGCTGGAAGGTTCTGCATCAATGATGTCACTACACTCATCATATTATTCTTTGTCTTTGAACTGTCGTCACTTGTTCTTTGGAACAAGTCTTCATTCTTCTTTGCTTGTAGGTGATTATGTATGCGATCTTTCCTACAAGTCAAATGCATTTGTATGGTTAGAACATTTCGTATGGAATATTCATACTGGCAAATAATTATGCATAAATATATGATCATGCAACTACTTTAGCCAATACAACATTCATCCATATTTCACTAAAACTTTCTAGATGCCTTCCATCTCTACGAGGACAACATTGAGATTGTGCACTAATCCAATATGTCAGCAAAGAGGTTTCATTCTTGATAAGTAGCAATGGAGAATTTGTATAGCACCATGAGCTACTTACCCATCACATGCATATTAGTAGTATACTGTCATTAATGCAAACATCCTATCATGCATAATACATCAACTGAATGTAAACAAATGCATAACAAAACAATATCATGAAATGACAATTGAATACTTATCTTTATTTGTTTCGAGGGTAGACTCCTTCTTGAGCCTTCAGCTTCATTGTCTTCTTCATTCATAATCACATTGTTTCTTATCCAAATGCTGAGGTGGATAAGAAGTTCTTCAAGAGTTGAGATCTTCATATTCCTCATTGATTCAGGGATCTTCTTTGGATGGTGAGAGCTTGATATTCAATTGCTCCCACCTTCTCTTCTTGAGCTTCTTCTTCTTGTGAGTTCTCTTTCTAGAGTCTATTGAAAGTAATCACTTCCTTCTAGCACACATTCCTCACATGAATGAATTCCACGATCCTGGGAGGCCATTCAAGGTGGCCATCGCCACTTTTGCATTCTTCACTTTTTCTTTTACCACTTCAAGTTGTTCTTTGATTTGAGAGACTCTTATGACTGCATGGTCTCTGCATTCTGGATCTTCACATTCTTCAACTGGTTTCTTTAGGTCATATTCTGATTTTGTTCTTCCCTTCAAATAGCTTGAAATTCTGGAAGACCTTCAACAGCTTTGCTTGCAATAGGTAGTGCACATGTGCAAGCCTTCTATGCCAAAGCTCATTTGGCTCATTTGTACAAGCCTCCTTTTTGTTCTCTAATCACTACCGCATCATCGATAGTCTTCTCCTAGTTTCACCTTGTGAGGTGATTCATGTTCTGACAGCCTTACAAAGGATTCCTTGAATCCCGTCATATGTTTAGAAGCCCCACTGTCTATAAGCCAATCATCACTTCCATGAGTAATGTTACCCGTGAGATCTGATATCAGAACATATTCATCCTCACTTGAAGAATCTTCACTTTCATATCTGGATCTCTTTCTGGATGGTTCATCATCCTCTGCAGCATGAGCATGATGTCTTCTTTGGCCTTAACCAAGTCCTTCTTGTGAAAGGCTTCTAACCTCGTCTCCCTCTGAAACTGGAACCTCTATACTCATGTAGGTGTCCAATCCATTTTCTTCAAAGAGATCAAATACTTCCCTGTTTGGAAGTTTTCAACTTCCCCAAGCTTGTCACCAAGCTAATGTGATATATCATATTGAAATGAGAACCTCAAATGGAAATAGCAAAGGATTAGATCTTACCGATTTGAGGTGTCCGTCCGTGTCCCGAAGTTTGCTGATATAGGGTTTGTATGAACAGATAGATCTCTTCAAATGGAGCTTTCCAATGTACTCCTTTTCTGAAAATAGTGGAAGGAAGCTCCCGAAACAGGAAGCCCTAATTTTCTGATTTCTTCTGCAGAAATGCCTGTTACTGTTTCTGTGATATCTCCGAAATTACTGCTCCTCTATGTCTGAAATTTCGCCCTGAGCTAACCTCGCATGTCCCTGATCCAAAACAGTAGTTTTCATCAGAATGGGTTTCACCATTTGGGATTTATGATCCTTTTCCCAAGGTGACCTATTACAGGACTGTTCAGAACAACGAAGTTGTACGGACTACCACGTGTCAGTGGTTCATCTTCTGAGTCTGATATTCAGACCACAAAAAGTACAGCCCATTCCCTTTCTGGAAAAACTTCAGGAATTCCATTTAGACCTCTGTAGCCCAAGATATTGCATATCTCCCCATGTGTCCTGTTTATGGATGATTTATGGAAGAGGATGGAGCCCTAACTTGGAGAGATCATATCTCCCGGAATATAGAGAATATGAGGCTGATTGTTGGATAAAGTGTTCATCAGGATTTTATCTTCATCTCCTACAATTTTCATCTTCTGATACCTCGCCAATCTCGAAATATAGCGACTGTACCAAAACTTAGCAGTTCTAGTATTTAGGGTTTCTCCTAGCTCAGGGTCAAACTAGGGTTTGACTTTCCTGGAGTTTCACCCAACCAAATTTCTTGATCCAGGTCTCTAAACTTCGGTTTTGATGAGGAGAATAACCCTATGCTGGTCTCACTCAAAAATTCCTCTTCTGTAGAAAGCCCTAATTTCCACATCGAAACTGAAAATGCTTGAAATTGAATTTTGCATCGACAGAAAGATGCACCCTTCAATGGAGAGTCATCTTAGCATACTTTTGCTGAAAATCTGTGGAGGAAGATCCACAAAATAGGAAGCC
>LPNX010665965.1:0-94078 GCA_001517045.1 Pseudotsuga menziesii
AACCAAAACCGCTGGGTTTCACAGGCTTCCAACAGACAAGCCAAGCCAGCACAGCCCAAGGTTCAACCACTGCATACCAGCAGCCAAACAATCCCTTCATAGCTCTGTGAAGAAGTCATAACAACCAGTGACAGTCCCCAAACAAAAGGGTGAGACACCACTCCAGCCTACAAGGCAACTCAGAGCTGGTTTTGGCCCTATCGTGGCCAAAACAACCCAGCTGCAACCCAAACAGGGTACTTCAGCAGCCCAAACACACAATGAACATTAACACAAATCGCAGACCACAAAGGATAATCAACAGTACTTCCAGCATAGCCACAGACCACAACAGAGAAACAGCTCACTCCGAAAACCCAGTGGCCCAAAACGCAGTTGGTCACCACAGCCAACAAAAACGTGGGGAAACAACAGCCCCAAACAAAACAGTGAGCACGGATCTCACATGGTTAGAAAACCCCAACCAATCTGTGCGTGAGTGCAATCTTGCACTGAACAGCAAAAAAAACACAAGGAAAACATACCCGACCTCTGTGTGCAAATACCAGCCTGCGCGTGAGGGGAAACGACCTCCTCTATGCACGCGAATCAACAAGCCATCGGGAGGATGAACAGACCATCAACCTCTGCATGAGGATGAACAGACCAGCCGTGAGAGAAACCTGTGCGTGAGGGTGAGCCAACAAACCAAAAATCGTGGTGAGTGAGTGAACTGACCAGGGAGAGTGCGTGAGGGAGAAGAATGGGCAGATGTGGGTGGAGTGTGGATGTGGGTATGGAACTGACAGCCCTGCCACCCCACTCCCAAAGGCAATAACTGCCCTCAACCACTCAGCCATATCTCCTCAACCACCAGCTCTGAATCATTAAAGAGGTTGACAAGGTTGGGTGAGGCAAAGGTGACAAACAACAAAGGTGGCAAAACCACAAGGTAATAAAACATGGGTTTTTCCCCCATAACCAAGGTTTGACATCCCCACCCCTTATCCTTTGGAACCATGCCCTTTTCATTCAATGTTGCACTGCCGTAGCTGGTTGTGGTTTTAGTTTTATTTAATGCGCGGTTTTACATGACGCCACATTAAAATGTGCCGGATAGCACTACATTCCATCGGCAATTATCCCCATTGCCGAAACATACACAACCAAATCGATGGTGGGGCTTTTGCCTTGAGCTCCTCACCATGATTAATTACAATATATACATCATGCAAACGGGGTCAAAACCGGGGATGTGACAGTAGGAGCATCACTAGGTTGCCATCTTCAACCTTGTAGTAAAGGTTGGAATCTGCTTTACTCTTGGTAAAGCCTAAACTGGATAGAAAGCCGTCAATTCTGTCGTACCATGTCCTGGGTGCCTGTTTCAAACTGTACAGGGATTTCTTCAATCTACATACATGAGACTCCCTGTCATGTGTCTCAAAACCGAGTGGCTGCTCCACATACACTTCCTCTTCCACTACACCATTCAAGAAAGCAGTCTTGAAATCCATTTGGTGTATCTTCCATTTCATCACTGCAACCAGAGCAAGCACTGATCTGATGGAAGTGTATGTGGCTACAGGTGCAAAATTTTATTTGTAATCTATTCCTTCTTTCTGGGAGAAACCACGAGCAACAGATCTTGCTTTATATTTTTCTATGCTACCGTCTGCAGCATGCTTGATCTTGTAGATCCATTTGGAAGTTACAACAAACTTCCTTTCTGGTCTTGGGACAACATCCCAAACATCATTCTTCATGATCTATTGATACTCTTCGATCATAGCATCCTTCCATTCTTTCCGTTCTGTCGCTTCTTCATAATTGGAAGGTTCTTTATCGATAAAATCACATAATAATGCTACATAAACAGAGCAGGATCTAGTCCTCTTTCTTTCTCTGTGATTCTCTTCTGGAGCCCCATATCTTTCTGCACCTTAGATAGCTTCTTGTACCCAAGTAGGTTTCCTCTTATGAGGATTCTTCTCTTGAGGTGGATCTACAGGTTCTTGAGGTTCTTCAAATTCTCGATCTTCTTCTTGAGTTTCTTCATTCATGGTTGTATCATGAATTCTGGGTGCTTCTGCTACTTAAGGTTCTTCAACAGGTCTCTTTCTGGATTTGTTGAAAGTTGAGTCTTCATCAAATGTCACATCCCTGCTAATGTCGATCTTGTTGAATCCTGGGAAGTATATTCTGTAAGCCTTCGAGCTTTGAGAGTATCCCACAAATATACCCTTCTTTCCTGAAGGATCTAATTTTGTCTTCTTCTCTTTTGGAATGTGTATGTAAACTGGACAGTCGAATATTTTGAGATGGCTGACTTCTGGTTTCTTGCTAGAAAAGACTTCTTCAGGTGTCTTGTTCTCGAGTACTCTGTATGGAGTACGGTTCTGTACATACACCGCTTTTCTGGCAGCTTCTGCCCATAAATGCATGGGAAGATCTTGATCATGAAGCATAGCTCTTGCAGCTTCCATGATAGTTCTATTTTTCCTTTCTGCAATCCCATTTTGTTGTGGATTACATGGAGGGGACAACTCCCTCTTAATCCCTGAGTCTTTGCATAACTCTTTGAATTCATTTGATGTGAATTCTCTGCCATTATCTAATTGAAAGGTCTTGATCTTCTTTTCAGTGTGATTCTCGATCAAGGCTTTGAATTCCTTGAACTTGCTGAAAAATTCATTTTTGTTCTTCATGAAGTAAATCCATGTCTTCCTAGAAAAGTCATCAATGAAAGAAACATAGTATACATACCCTCTTAGTGAACTTGATGACATCGGTCCACATACATTGGAGTGGACGATTTCCAAGATTCCTTTTGCCTTGCTCTTGCTACTTGGAAATGTCTTCTTTGTATTCTTTCCTTTTGCACATCCTTTGCAGAATCCATCATGTTTTGCTTGAATTTCTGGAAGACCTTCAACAACTTTGCTTGCAAGTGGTAGTGCTCTGTAATGCACATGTGCAAGCCTTCTATGCCATAGTTCATTTGGCTCTACTTGTCATGGATCAAAGATTGTTCTGGATGGCCCTTCAATTTGTATAGACCTCCCTCTTGTTCCCCAATCACTACTGCATCATCAAAGGTCTTTCCTTTTGGACACATGAGAACTTGGCCATCTACAAATGCAACCCTCATGCCTTTTGCATCTAATGCAGATATGGAGAGGAGGTTCTTATTGAGTCCCGGTACAAACAATACATCCTTCATCTTCATGGAATTTCCAGAGTCTAGCTTATAGGAGGATTCCCCACTACCTTTTATTGGATATTGGTAGTCATCTCTGAGCTTTACCTTGTGAGGTGATTCATGTTCTAGAAGTCTCACAAAAGACTCTTTGAATCCCGTCATATGTTTGGAAGCCCCATTGTCTATAAGCCAATCATTTCTTCCATGTGTGATGTTTCCCGTGAGAGCAGAAATCAAAACAGATTCTTCATCACTTGAAGAATCATCACTTTCTTGCTTGTTTCTCTTTGATGAAGGTTCATCATCTTCTGTGGCATGAGCATGATGTCTTCTCTTGTTGTTTTTCTTCTTGTGAGAGTTTCTTTTGTTTCTAGGACAATCTTTGGCAAAGTGCCCTATTTCATCACAAGCATAACATCTGAGTTGAGATTTCTTGTAGGAGGAGTGCTTACCTTTAGAATGATGATGATGATGGTCCCTTCTGGGTTTCTTGGATTGAACTGTGAGAGCTTGATCTTCACTTCCCATCTTTTGTTCTCGAGCTGCTATCCGAGCTTCTTCTTGTGAGCATTCTTCCCAAAGTCTGCTGAACTTGACTAATTTATTTTTGGCACAGATCCCTTGAATGAAAGAGTCCCATGTCCTAGGGAGACCATTCAAGGTGGTCATTACAATCTCTGCATTTTCCACTTCTTCATCTACTGCTTCTAGCTATTCCTTGATCCGAGAGACTCTTGTGAAGTAAGACTGGATGGTCTCTACATTTTGAATCTTCACATTCTTCAACTAGTTCCTTAAAGTTATTTTCCTGTTTATGTTCTTTCCTTCAAATAGTTTGGTTAGGGAATCAAACATAGCTTTAGGTGTCTTTAGGGAGGACACTTGTGGTATGAAGTGATCCTTGATTGAATCAGCAATAATCCTCTTTTCCATAACGAACTTCTTCTTGTGTAAGGACTTAGCCTCATCTCCCTCTGGAACTGGAACCTCCTCATTGATGTAGGATTCCAACTCATTTTCTTCCAGGACCAGGGAGATCCTATACTTCCAGGCTCGAAAATTATCAGCTCCCTCAAGCTTGGTATGATGAGACATATTAACTGAGAACCTCAAATGGAAATACAAAAGATTTAGATCTTACCAGGTCAAGATGTCGAATTTGGATTTGGAGCTGAAATTCTGCAGTGCTGGTTCAGGAGCAGATTAGGGTTTGGATTTTCCAGAGTTCTGTCCAACCAAATGCTTTGATCTTGATCTCTAAAATTAGATTTTGAGGAGAAGATCAATCCAGGCCTGGGCTCACTGAAAAATTCCACTTCTGTGGAAAGCCCTAATTTTCGGCAGTAGTGTCGGGTCCAATACTGAAAAAGCTCATAATTGGATTCTGCTTCGACAGAAAGATGCGCCCTAGGGAGGTGAGTTAGTCCAACCTTCTTTTGCTGAAAATATGTGGAGAGAGATCCACAAAGTAGGAATCCCTAGTTTTTGCAGCTGCATAGTGTCTTCTTCTCAGGTTAGCTCTGATACCATGTTAGATTTTTAACATTAAGCTAGCATTATATTAAGATCTTTTAATTGAGAGAATAAAAAACACATCAATCAAATACAAGAGACAATGAACATAGTGTTTTTCCTTGGGGAAACCATAAATGGAGAAAACCCAGCAACTTCCTCAGAGATAGAATCAACACCAAAATTAAAACCCTGAAGCAGTAAGATGATCGAATCAACACCAAAAGTAAAACCCTGAAGCAGTAAGATGATCTCCCAATAGCAGTAGCCTCTTTCTTCCTAGCCCCAGTGTCTTCTTCTTTTTCAGCTATGCGCTACAACTGAGTGTGAGTGAGTGTGTGATAAATAGAGAGGCTCACTCTCTATTTATACTAATTCTCGACTTGAAAATAACCTACTAGGGCCAACTTCTCTAGGAGAGTCTAATAACCCTAGTGCCCCGGAACTGCGGGGACTTTAACCCTTGACCAATAGGATCCTTTACCCACAATGACTTGACATGAATTGTTTACATTATAGAAACTCCCAATTAGAACATCGGGGCATGACATGACTCAATTACATTACAGACACATCCTGGAATAAACATTGGGTTACAATACATAAGAAATACAAGTGATTACATTCCGAAGTTAAAATTACATCAACAACATTCTGCCTTGTTTCAACTTCTCTCTTTCGCCTCCCACCTTCCACCTTTCACAGGCGGATTCTATGGTACATAAATGCTTAAGTCAAATGCCTTCTTACTCAATAACCAGGCTTCTAGCCTCCATGATCATAAGCAAAATGCATTGAAACATACAAGGCATATACATATGCAAATGCATAAATATTTAACAACAATAAACTCTATTGAAATCATTAGAAAGCATTCATCATATTCAATTCATTCATAAGCAAATAGATTGCATAAATAAGAATAACAGAGAATACTTATATTGAGGATGAAGCTGTCCCGCAACTAGCTATGTCGCTGCACCATTCCACCCAACCATAGGCCAGTTGTGTTCATTAATATTTCAACACAACTGCCACCCCCGAGCTGGGCATGATCTCCACAAGGAACTAGGGAACAACATACTCATACAAAGCTAGAACATATCACACATAGTCAAGCCAATGTTCAATTGGGTTTCACAGATTGTCCAACCAACCCAATACACAATTGGGTTTATCAGGCTCCAGGAAAACAAGCCAACTAATAGATGGGTTTCACAGGTCACTCAGCCAAGCCATCTCACTACTTGGTTTCACAGGATAATCATCCAAGCCAACTAACAATTGGGTTTCACAGACTATACATAGTCAAGCCAACATTCACATTAAGGACCAGCTAAGCAAACTAATAAATTGGTTTCACGGGCTACTCAGCCAAGCCATCTCACTGCTGGGTTTCATAGGCTATTCAACCAAGCCATCTAGTTGGGTTTATTAGGCTGTCTATCCAAGGGTCACACATGGCCAAAAGCACAACAAGACACATCCAAGCGAACTACAGTTGGTTTTATCAGGCTGCTCAACCAAGCCAATATACAAATGGGTTTCATAGGTTGCCCAACCAAGCCAATATATGATTGGGTTTCATAGGCTGCCCAACCAAGCCAATATATGATTGGGTTTCACAGGCTACCCCTCCAATCCAATGTACGATTGGGTTTCATAGGATGCCCAACCAAGCCAATATACAATTGGGTTTCATGGGATGTCACCCAAGCCAATGTATGTTTGGTTTTCACAAACTACTAAGGCAGTAGAAAGGAAGAATGGATAAGCTAGTGGCTCACTAAAGAGCTAGGGACACCTCCACAAGATCTATCTATCCTGTAATCCACATTACTTGCACCCCAACACAAGGAAGTATCCCCTTCTCTGCTACACAGTCCCTCGGGCTATACCTTCCCTTACAATGCTCTTCAGGGCATGCAGTGAAGATTCACCATCTACTCTTATCTTTTTGTGAGGTTCCTTTCTACACAAGGTTTATCAAGCTCATTCGACATCTCTTGCACTCCTAAGTCTTGCATACTATTAAGACCCAAACCAGGGTTCACATCACAACAAACCACAAGGAGACACAACAACACAGGGCTCCACTCTGTAACACAGAGAAACATGGTTTCATACCACTCTGTAACCCATCAACCAGGGTCTCAACAAAGGAATATACTTGCAAAAACACGTAGCAACACTCTGCTGGCTCATGTCACGTCGGCGGGATTCTCAACCACACTAAACAACCACTTCCCCAAATCAGGATAGTGAACCACAATGAACAACAACCCAATGCTCCACCAGAACAATCGCGATGGTGAGATAGGGAAGAATGAACAACCACAACCCAGAACAACCACAAAACCTTCTCACAACTGAGGGATAGACAGATTGGAATGCATCCCCGCAATTGCTTGCTTCAGAAGCAAGAACGTGACTTCCCAGATTGCAGGCTGCAGGTAGGCTCGGTCACGAAACTGACTGCCATGCCTTGCTCTACCAAAGGCATTAACTGCCTCAACCACTCTTCTGGAAGAATTGAATGATTGAGGACAAAGGACAAAAAGGTAGCCGAGGGTTTATGGGTTTCCCCATTAACATCTGGTCTCACCCTATGGCTCAAGATTTTGACTACTCTCCTCCCTATTCCTTGTGAAATCATGCTCCCATCTCTTACGTTGCAGTGCATAGCTACCTATGGTATTTTATTAAATTTTATATTTACATGATGAATTCAAAATATACTATGCTAGACATAGCACTATAACCATCAGCATTAACCTTGATCACCGATACACAAAACACCATATCAATGGCATGGACTTGGCCTTGAGCTCCTCACCATGATTTCAATATAATATATACATCATGTACAATTCCAATACCATGTGGTCAAAACCGGGGTGTTACATTCCCCTCCCCTTCATTAGCACTGTCCTCGATGCTTTACAAAATTGAACAAAATTAGATGTACCAATCCAATGGCATCCTCCAGCTCCCACGTAGCCTCATCCGGACCGTAGTGCTTCCATTGCACCTTTACCTGTCCAACGGCCCGATTACGGAGCACTGTGACCTTCCTGTCGAGGATGCACAATGGATTGGTTTGGGACTCTCCCTCGGGTTCCACCTGAATCACATCCCAATTTATCACATGGTTAGGATCATGTACATATTTCTTAAGCAAAGAAACATGAAAAACATTATGAGCTCTAGTGCTAGCAGGAAATGCAAGTCTATATGCAACTGGACCTATTATTTCAAGCACTTCAAAAGGACCACAATATCTAGGTGACATCTTGGCACAACTTCCAAGCTTCAAGGAACTCTTCCTTGGCCTCACTCTAAGGTAAACATGTGTTCCAAAGAGAAACTTCCTATGGCTTGGGGGTACCATAATACTAAATGACACCAGAAATCAATCCTTTCCAATATGCAAGAGAAATAAATAAATCTAACACTAATGGACATGAATTGTACCTTATTCTGGACAGTTGATGTAGATCCTCGTTGAGCTTTTCCGGTCATGCTTGTATTCCCAATTCACTCTCAACAACAACAAACAAGAAAATCATGATATATAATCAAGTGTTAGGCCTAATATATCATATATAATCAATCATGTACAAGCAAATAAATACATCCATGGATACAATATTCATATTTATGCACATGTATTGGACAGGATATAGATATTTCTATTAATAAAAATAGAGATACAATAACGACAAGCTCTGACGGCACTTCTTCGAACCCGAGAAATCGAGTCCTCCACCACTTCAATCTTCCATATCTCAATGGAAAGCTCACAAAGCAAAGGAAAGCTTGGGAAGAGAAACACTATGTGCTCCAAAGGGACAAAGGGATGCAGACTCAAGCACAACAAGCGAGGCAACAATGGACTATAGTTTCCTTGATCTCAATTTTCTCCTCCTTCAATGTATCCAAGAGGATCAATATATAGCACTCCAAAGAGGTAATGGAGGGTCGAGTCCGAGCGTTCTCAGGGCATATGGGAGGCCAAGAGACAAGATATTTAGACCCCTATGAGGAAAAATCCAAAAATATTTGTCTTCATGCACATTTCTTGATGTACGTGGGTTTTGGTTCAAAAGCTGCGTATGCACACAAGTATGGCTTTAAAAGTTGCATATAGGCATAAACAGGTGATTTTTGGGGATAATATTGGGACATCAAAGTACAATATGGAAAAATGGGGTACTTAGAGTCTGTAGAGGGATATGGGAGGCCATAAATATGTGATCAACCAAGTGTGGTAAAACCAGCTATAACAAATGCCCCCTAACATGTGAGGTCAGAGGGGTAACATGATGGTCGAAATACATTATAAAATCCATCCCAAAAGTGGAGTAATGAAGACCTAGGTGGAAGAACCAGCCTCTCATCACTACAATACAATGAACAATCTTTGCATATGACTACAGATACATATAGCAGTCCCGGATACATAAGAGTACAATGGCCATGAATAGGCATGATATACAAATGTCATGTGTGGTCATCACCATGTGTAATATACAATGGATCAAGATCTTCATAATGGATGAAGATATATGATATACACTGGAATTTAGTCACGAGAGATGAAATCTCATGAATAATGGAACGATCAAGGAGGTAGCATATGTGAAATGCCATCAATCTCATAGGTCTTCTATGCAAACCATTATGAGTACATGTCCTACTATGTGAATATATGTGTCAAGGTCGAACATAGTAGTCCATCGTTTGATTACTGGTCATTGATGTATACCGTTAACATATGCGAGATCAGCCACCGATAATGATAATGGGAATCGAGGTACAGAGTGCAATCTAACAAGTGTGAATATATGTGTTGAGGTTGAACACTTGAAAGAATCCATCGATGAGGGGACATTGATGTATTCCCAAAACTATCGATTGCGAGAGAACCTACCACTGATGACTGTAAGTCTCAAGGCACTCAAATGGACTCTAGACTCCTATTCTAGAATAACTAATATGAAGTTGATGGAATGGAATCCACTGGAAGGAGGGCATTAAGGCATCCCCCATCAACCAACATGAGGTACTCAGCAACACTTGATAATGTGGAAGAAATTAAATGAATAAGATGTGCATGAACCAGTAACTGTACCGGGAATGGCTGACATGCAAAGTCAAGGTAACTGAGGAATGGTCAACTTAGGCTTCAAATTACTTCGGACAAGAGCATAAGGTGAATGGTGACTGAAGGTAGGCAACATAGACTCGTAATGAAAACTGGGACATCTTTGTGACATAGGAGGCATCAATAGAGGCTCCATGGGGATTAGAAGCATAACCAGTCAGTGGAGATAGACTCAGAGTAACGAGTACATCTCCTAAAGCCAAACTAAGAACCCAACCAATGGATGTGATATACAGTGCTCTGTTCGAAGGCAACACGACTCAACAACTGCCAAAGATAATATCATTTCCCTGTTACACCAAAATCATGTCATCTACATGTGATAAGATCCTTAACACTTCTATTTTCACTCAATCCCAAACTTGGAGTGGAAACAGTGCTCTGGATGTTAATTTTACATAAAAACCCTAGCACCACTTTTTCCTTTTAGCTTATGAGTGGCACCTTATGCAGCACCGCCTGATTCCTGTTACAGATAAGTGGTGCCACCACATATGTGCTTTGTTCTTGAAGTGGTTCTTACCTACAACGCTTTGTCATAAGGGTATATAAGCGGTACCCTTGGTAAAAGGTGAAAAAAAGAAGCTTCACGAAGCTTCTAGATCAAGAACTTCATGGATAGCCTTATCCCTACTCACCTGGGTCAGTTAAGCTCGAGATCCATGCTTTGGGGATTTCATGGCCACCTCACCCACCCAGAGCACTATTTCCACTCCAAGTTATGTTGTTGAATTGGCTGTCTGGCCTAATCCATCATAGAGCACAAGAGAGCAAGTTGGAGCTATCGGGGATGAGATGTTTGTCTTGTGAAGGAGTTTGTCGACACTAAGGCTAAATGGTTGTAAGCTCTTTCTTTTATTCATTACTGCAAAGTTGGTTCCTTTCCCATATATTTGTTGTGTTGTAATCTCACTCATGTATTATCGGATTCCTTAGTCACTGATATAGATCTATGAATGGTTTCTGGTATCTTTGATGTTGTTGTACGTTTGATGTGTTTATGCAGGTTTTTCATCAAAGATTGTATTCCAGAAATTCGTAGTCTCTATGGAAGTCTTCCAACTGAGTTGTAACTTATTTGTTTTGGATCTGAACCATTCAGACCAGAGGAACAACTTCTGTCCGCAGAAGGTGCAATATTCCTGACAACATTCCCGTCCGACTTTTTATGTTTTTTAATTTTTTTTGTTGGAATTTTCAGATGTTGAAAAGCTTGGAAAAGAATAAAAGTGCTTTATAGTGTACAACTAGGAGGAGACGATTGTCAGGGGCAAGAAAACTAGTTCCAAGCAGTGGAACATACCTATGCTAAACAAAAGGAAGCATGTGCAGGATAAGGTCACTCGGGGTAAGGTCTCCTCCCGGTAAAGTGTGATCAAGCTGCAAAGGATATGTAAAAGGCTCTGCTTGACTAGGATTGAGACAAGCTTGGGCTAAATGGCTTATAAATCGGAAGCAGGGAGCCAACGTAAATCTCAATAAGGCAAGAAAAACTCATGAAATGCAATTACAACTTGATATATACAAGGGAGTCCTTGGGGAATATCCAACATAAAGTTCAAGAGGAGTATGAAGCTCTTGCTCAAGGACATGGCAAGACTACAAGGGACTCCCCAAACCTAAAGGAGAAATCTAGGCATGGGTACCAAATGAAAACGAGGTCTAACTAGGGCGCCCATGTATAGGAAATCTCTACCACTCACATAATGTCACTTCTAGTAGCAGTATTAAGGTTCTGTGACATCATGAAGTGGGTTCATACCTAAGGTTAAGATGAAACGGTCATAAGGCAATGCAAGCGGATGTGAAATCCTAACCTATATGCCAGTTCAACAATATACCTGTGATAGGCATGAACGAGTCAAAGTATTGGTAAAATCTCACTCAAATCAGGTCCCTACATCAAAAGTTAGGCCAAACGGTCCAAAAATGTCAATAATGGTCCAAACTATATCAAAGTGGGTAAAAATTCCAAATTGTTTTCTATAAAATAGTGAATTTTTTTTTTTCATACCATTTGGAATTTCACCCCACATAGTGTTTTTGAACCCAAAATTTGAAAAGATGATTCCAGGAGCCATGATTTGCGAAATCAGAAACTGCTTGGATAAAGTAACTTCTCATGCCCTACTCATTCATTTCAGTGCTTTTATTTTGAATTTTCATGGTCAATTGTTTTATTTTAAGCCATCCCAAAATAGGCAAAATCATCCCACGCAGATAATCTAACGATTTCCGCATATAGGGCTCGACATACACAGAAAAAATCCTCGATACCCGCGTATATACGCAACTATTTTGAAAACACCTGTGTATAAGGCCATGATTGACATTTTCAAAGGAAAAAACTAATAAAATTTTGAATTTCTTATGCAAGATGGTATTAGAGTGGCGTGAGAGAGTGCATGGAGACATTGACATGGCTGTGCAAGGTGACTTATTGGCCCAACAAGCTTTGAGGGCTTGTGGTTTGTACGAATTATGGCATCTTAATAGCTTGAGGGAAAAACCAAGACTATTCTGAAAAGGCTAGTAGACTATTGGGATCCCAACATGAAGACATTCCAGCTTGATGGGATGCCCCTCAACATAGAGGTTGAGGACATGTACTTCATTACAAGACTCTCTCACAGAGGGGAAGTGGTCAACCTATGACCTCGTGGGTTAGGAGGTGGCCTCATGATAGAGGAATACATTACAATGTACTGCCTCACTAATACGAAAAAGGTTGGAAGTCTGTTTTCGACGATATTGATCCATAACCTAGGGCTGAAGGCCATACTATTGGTACTTGGTAGGATTGCAGGACTGACATCCATCCATCAGGAATATAGACCATTGATGCACTATGCAGTGCAATGCATGAGGCCTATGATATATGATTGGAGTACCTCGCTGCTGGGAAACATGAAGTAGTAACTGATAGATTGCACGATGGGAAGGGTAAGAAAATTCAGCTTCACTAGCATTTTGAGTACCTTTTCTTTGAGAGAGTATTGGGGCTAAGCCCCAGAGTGGAGATCACTCCTCATAGTGCTCTGGATCCATCTCAGCTACGCTGGGAGTATGTTATGTGGAGACTAGGAGGGGGACAAGTGGCTAACCCCTACCCAACAGACTTTTTTCTCTGGTGGCACATGAAAATCATTGCCATAGATGACTACCCCTATGAGGGGATAGACTTCAGTGGAGATCCTAATATGCCCATCGCACGAGGATCCGCATATGGAGACATAGGTAAAAATATCGACTCAAACTTGTTTTTAAATTATTAATTTTTTTGTGTGTGTTTTTTGATGTATGAAATAAAAAAGACATGTCTTTGATGTGATGACATATAGTGATACTTGGTCATATATGTGCATATGTGGGTCCTAGACAACCAGACGGTTCCCCTCATCATCGACGGAGGGGGAGAGGTGACGACATTGTAGGTGTGGATGCGGAGCATACGCTCCAAAACATCCATACTAACTTCATTAGGCTGACACACAGAGTACCCATGGCGCAAGTCGAGGACTTGCCTGAGGCCATGCAATGACAGGTGGTGGAAGTAACACGAACATGGGTTCGCTTATTCCGATGTCTAGCTAGAGATGTAGTGTGTTATCATGACCAACACCCTCTATAGGCTTAAAATCATAGATGTACTTTTTGTTTATATTGATCGTGTAGTATATTTTGGTGGCTCAGAAGCCCCAATTTTGTATTATAACATTATGTATTATGACACCACATTTTGGACTCTATTTTAATGAAAAATATGTATGATGATCGGTTATTTATATTTACATGTGTAAATGTGTTGTGTATGCTTTAATGTCTGTGTAATAAATGCCAATCTAGCACATAATTTGCATATGAATCATCAACTTGATTTAAATTTCTTGGAATCTAAATGTATGTAACGGTCTCAAATTTCCGTTCTAACAACCTTACTCTCAAGAATCTTCGTAATAAAGTCGGATCTCTAACATGATATACACCATTTAACTATAATACCACTAACTGTGAGTCAAGACGTATCTCAGGAGACCAAATATCATGCAAAATGGCATCGCATAATAACTCAATCATGGGACTATACTCAACAATATTGTTCGATGAAGGCCGTAGACATACACTTCATGAAAACAAAACCTGACCCGTAGGAGTATAAATCACCCAAGCAGCCAAAGCTGAGTTTTGCGTGTGGATTCTGGCACCATCAGCGAATCCTACATATATGGAAGACTCTGTCAACATATGCCACAACAAACGGAATCAAGTCAACCAACTCAATGACCACAAGGGAACCAAAACTAAACTATGCAACTGCACAATAATATACAAAGTATCAGCCTTGGCTGAGAATTACGCATAGTATTTTTTAAGGTAGAGCCCATTTCTAGGCTCTGCCAAGGATGTCCCTTCATAATTCACTAGCTCGTAGGAACCTTTCTCTAATACATGTTTAACCATGTAAGGCCCATGCCACATAAGCTTGAACTTTCCCTCCCCTAATGGTTCACTAGCTTGATCCCACAAGAGGACCAAGTCACCTTCACTAAAATTCCTAGGACGGACAAAATTATCGCATTGGGCTTTACCACGATGCTTATTAACCTCAAGAACCACTAAAGCATCTTGATGCTTCTCATCAAGTTGCTCTAAATGTACCAAACAGTCCTCTAATGTAGAAGTCTTTGGTAAAATTTCCACGACTAGTTTCAACGAAGGAATTTAACATTCAATAGGTAAAATCGACTCCACCCCATGCACCAACTGATATGGGGAAAAACATGTGGTAGTCTTAACCATGGTTTGATGTGACCACAAATCAGGATATAACATTATATGCCATTTGGTCTTGCTTTGCGTGATGGTTTATTGGAGAATGGACTTAAGTGACTTGTTCATTGATTCAACCTATCCATTCGCTTAAGGACAATAAGAAGAGGAGTGCTCTTGCTTATACCCTAACTTCAAACACAACTTAGCCATCATCTTATTTTGAAAGTTCCTTCCATGGGCACTGACAAGCTCCTTTGGGATACCAAACCAGGTGATAATCTGATTGAATACGAAATGTGCGGTTGTCCCACCGTCGACTTTAATTGTGGGCATAGGCTTTGCCCATTTCATGAAATAATCAACCACCACTATAATGTGATGATGCCCCTGAACCGAAGTTGGGTTGAAATCCATAAAATCAACCCCCCACTTAGTGAAGGGATCGGTGGTGATAATCAGATGTAAAGGGGACGGATGCGAGTGCATGTTCCATGCAAAAAACTAGAAAGGGTGGCATCGTTTGACCACATTAACACAATCCTTAAAGATGGACGACCAAAAATATCCTGCTCTCAAAATATTTTTAGCTGTAGAAATCCTTGATAAATGACCACCACATGCCCCTACGTGGAAATCATTAAGCACAGACTCAACCTCTTCATGATTTAAGCACCGACGCAAAATGGAATCAACCCCACGACGATACAAAGTGTCATCAACAATGAGGTGTTAGAATAATCAACCCATAGTATTTACCCACTTAGACATTATTTCATTTATTTTGTCTTATTTGCCTAGTCCATGAGTCCCACCATGTGCAAGTTGTCAATTGCCTATCCATAGAGGTCAAACTTGCCATTATTGACTCATGGAGCGCTTTGGAAAGTCCTGGGAATCAAATTTGCTTTATTCCTGGCCTCCTAGGCGCCCTTCTGCTTTTTCTGCTTTGTTGACTGCTTTTCCAGTTTTTAAAGCACATAAGGAAAGCTAGACTAGGTGAGGTGAACTTGTTTTATTCCCCTTTCATCCTCCACTCTTTCCTCCATGCAAAAGCATGTATGAGCTGCCATTTGACCACTCTTTAGCTTGCCCATGCGCCCTTGCTAATTCGTGGGGTCCTTGATAGATTTGGGATCAACTTTTTACACCTATGGGGGATTTGCCTATTTTGGGTAAGCCTGCTTTATGCTAGATTTGGATTCTTCCTTATGCATTCGATTTGCTCATGTATTCTATATATTCAGCAGCCTATGTTATTACAGGGTTGGCTATTGTACACTCAGTTAATATAAATTTGTGTTACAGCTCCATATTTAGTCTCCATTGTTGATAATTTGCATGATCAATTGTTAATTGCTGTGAGTGAAATTAATCTACTGCAGGCCTGAATTTCTACATGAGGTAATTCTTCGCTACATGGTGTAGTCGTCGATGCTCATCTCATGAGAGGTGAGAAGGAACCTTCAAGGCTTGCAAATAAAATATAATGTCCCCATACCATGGGTCCAGAGTCAAAATGAGAAAAAATGTACTCATCAATGAAAGAGTCCTCATGGACTTCTCCTTCATCCAAACTAGGAAAATAAGATATGAGCTTAGCAAAAATTAATGACTTCTTTGATTTCGCCGAAACAAACTCGAGGTCAAATTCTTGCAATATCGCAATCCATTTATTGTACTCCCCCCCTATCATCCTTCTGGTGAGGATGAACTGAAATGGATTAATGTGAGCCACAACCAAAGTTTGGTGAAGAAGGATATAATGCCTCAAGCGTTGGACCACATGGACGGTAGCTAAGGCTGGATTCTCGACATGAGTATAATGAATCTCCACATCATTAAGGTTTCAGCTAAGATAATATATGACATGCTCCCGGAACTCCTCATCCTCTTGAACCAAGACCATACCAATCATCTCTTGAGACGTGACAACATATATAAAAAAGTCATGGCTATAGTTGGGTGGACTAAGCACGGGGGCCGATGCTAAGGCTCTATTTAAAGCGTTGAAAGACTCCTAGGATCGCTCATCCTAGATAAATGGTGTGTATTTCTTCAATAAGCGCATGAAACCCTTAGTCAAATTGGAAAAATTGATCACGAATCTTTGCAAGAATTTCACCATCCCTTGCAAACATTGAAGATGTCCAATATTACATAGGGGAGACAATTGAAGTATTGCCTCAACCTTCAAAGGGTCGACTCTAATGCCCTCATTGGAAACAATGAACCCTAGTAAGTGACCTACCGTCACACAAAAGACACACTTATGAGGATTTAACCAAATTTGATAACGATGACATCTTTCGAAAACTAAATGAAGATGATCAGGATGACGCACCCTCAAACGAGAGTGAGAAGCTAATTCAGCAAGATACACTTTAATTATGGTTTTAAGATCGCGAAACTCGAAGGTCATAGCCCGTTGAAAAGTAGCTACGGCATTTTTAAGGCCCAAGGGAATCTTTCGATATGAAAATGTACCCCAAGGACAAATGAAATCAGTCTTGTGTTGGTCCTCGGATTTAATCTGGATTTGATTATATCCTGAAAATCCATCCATAAAGGCAAAAACCTCGCTCCCCGCACACTCATCGAAAATATGATCAATAAATGGTGTGGGGAAGTTATCCTTATCACAGGATCGATTCAAGTATATAAAATCAGTGCATACACGGATCTTTCCCTGCTTCTTTTCAACCAAAATGGGATTTGACACCCATTCAGTCAAGGGAACAGGATATATGAATCCAAACTTAAGAAACTTCTCTATCTCTGCCTTAATAGCGGGTGCTTTCCTAGGATTCATCGCACGCAAACATTGTCGAATATGTTTAGTATACATATAGGTTTTAATTTCATGTTCAACAATGCGATGGTTGATTCCAAACATCTCCTCATACGACCAAGTGAAAACATCTCGAAATTCTTTAAAGAGCTTGGTGTATGTCTCAATATCATCGAGGGAACATTCTGCCCCAATGTACACATTCTCAACCTTGCCAGGAACGAGAGAAATGTTGATAGGTATAGTAGGTGAAAATTTGGCCATGTTCCCTTCGACATACTTACTGGAAGCGCTTAATGGGACCACGGGCCTACCAACTTTCTCGCTCAGAATCGCCCTATAGTCATCACACTCTACATGATCAAGCTTAGGAATAAAATAAGATCTATGATGCAACTCTACCCAAGGTTGTTCTAAATGAGACATAGCTTTGAGAATAGCCTCATCCATTGGAAAAATGTCATCTAAGAAGTCATGTGAGTGAGATGACGCAACCACCCAAGCAGGCAAATCATAAGGGTCCTCCTCCTCTGTCTGTGAAAAGGAAGGACTAGGATCTACAACAAGACCAAGATTAGCTTGATAAGCCATCAATGCTATAGATAATTGCATGTATGTCTCAGTAGATATAGAGTCTTCATACAAATTACTTAGAGAAGGGAGAATCCAAGGATCCTCCAAATGTGAAACTTAGAAAGGGACCGAACTCATCGATGATGAAGTTCCACAAAGACTAGACCCTATCATAAGAACGGGTGCAACACAATTAAAAGTTCCCATCAATGAAGGATACATTCCCACCCCCACATTCTCAGTTGCCGGTTGAGAATGATCAATGACTGGGATTGTAGCTCCCAATGATGCTTTCGTATGAAAGTTATCAAAAGATCTCTGATCGATCATCACAATCTTCCCATCCAAAGGAAAACAAACTACCTAGAAGAGAGATGATGCGATAGCTTGCATGTTATAAATCCAGTTATGTCCCAGTAAGAGATTATAGCCAAGGGGTGCATCAACCATATCAACCTCCATCGCTACGACCTTCCCACCCAATTTGACCTTAAGGGAAGGAAGTATACCATGTGGCTTAAAAGATATTCCATCAAACGTATTCAACATTGTTCCATATTTCGACAATGTAGGAGAACCCAAGCCCTTCCAACAGGATAAATACATCACCGAAGCCGCAACACCTTCATCAATCCCTGTGCGCTTGATGGTGTTGTTCATACAATATACATGAACCAAAAGGGACACATAGTAAGGAAAGTGAGGCTGGAATCCATGAGTTTCAAATTTAATAACTGAAGGAGAGATTCCATCAGCTACTCCAAGAGCAGACAACAAGGCTTTCCTTTGCAGAGGACAAGTCTAAAGAACTCCTAAAGTAGACATCACACAAGGAGTCTGGCCCAAATCCTCGACAATGGAATAGTTTTGTGTGGCTCAAGAATTAGGATTGTGCCCCGAATGCTTTAAGACTCCCTTAGGAATGCAAGGTGGAGCTTCAGGCTTATCACTAGGTTTCTCAATATGCAAAGGGCTCTCGGGTGGAGCAGGTTCTTTTCGTAGGTCAGGTTACGACGTACCATAATCCTTAGAACGCGTCACAAAATTTTTGGCAGACATCATGTTGATGCAACCATGGCCACTTACGGTGATCGGCGGGTTTTGACCCCCACCAGAAGCACTTCCAGGGTCCACGGTCCTCAAGTTCATATTCTGGTTTTGCGGTAAAGGATTCATCAACACAGCTGGGTTCTGTGCGATGAACTTCGAGACATCTTCAATACAAGGGCACAAGTGAGTGAGGTGATCGTCCCCACAAAGATTGCAAGGAAACTTAACCTTCCATTTAGGTTTCTTCCCCCCCCCATCATTACTATTGTTCTTGTCATCATTAGCATTTCCATTCCTATTCCCACCCTTTCGGTTGTTTCTACCTTTCTTCTTATTCCTTCCGGGTTGCTGGTTACCATTTTGGTTCGAAAATTGCATGAAAATTACATTCGCCTTTTAAGTGGGATGAGACAAAGTCGTAGCTTGTCTCGATGGAGGCTGGTTAATAGAAAACTTGTTCATTTGGTTTGTAACCGAGTCTGCAGGTTTAGCACTTGCAGAGCCAACAATACCATTGACATGTGGCCCAGGTTTGAACTTCAGATCGAAATTGGATCGTGGTGCATTTAGAATGATTTCATACAAGAGCCCATGCTGAGCATAAATCAAATCTAATTGTTGAGCTTGAAAGACAGCATGTTCCTCATTCTACACTCCGGATGTAGAAACATCCTTCGCTATATAGGGCAATAACGATTTGAGGAACCACTCGAAGAGAAACTCTGGTGGAATGTGACCCTTAATCAATCGCTTTCATCTACGCTACTCTTGAATGTGATCAGAGATATGGGTGGCTTTATCTTTCTGAAATGTTGATAAGAGTTCAGTACCGACATCGTAACGCGCAGGTAGCTGAATTTTATTGAGGAATTTCATGGCTAAGTCATTAAAGGTTTGAAATGTGCCCCTAGGAAACTCTATTTACCACTTCATCGTAAAACCCGTGAGGGTGTGTTGAAATATTCTTAAACCAAAAGAATCATTATTCAATGAATTCGATGAGAACCATAGGTGGAAAGTCGTGACGTGCTCCCCAGGGTGCTCACCAGTCTTACCTTCGAATTTGGAAGTTTGGGAGGGACAACAGACCATGTCGGATCATGAGAAACATGATCATTAGTCAATCTTGATAAGTCAAGAAAATTTAACGTCACTAGGAAAGGGAGACTAGACTGTGGCATTTGGTTCCACATTCCTTGATAAGACTGGTTCACATAGGTTTGATTGTTGTAAACTCCATGGCCTTGGCCAGTGGAATAGTAGCCTCCTCCCATTTGACCCATAAAAGGGTGGATAGGAACATTGTAGTTTGGAATACCTTGAGACTAGGGCGCTACGAAGCGATAGTTATAAGACTGATAAGCGGTTCGATACCCAGTCCAGTAAGGTGTATAATTAGGTCCATAAGATGGTACATATCCCGCTGACACATGAGGAGGCACATAGCCTTGTACACCACGGTGTTAGCAGACATGGGAACACCATGGATAATGGTAGAAGTCCACCCCGAAGGACCGTGTGAGTTAGGAGGAGGATGTGTCATTATAAATTCATTTGAAGGAACAGGTGCCAAAGACGATGGAACATGGGATGAGATATAACTTCTTCCCCCAATATTCAAATGTCTAGGGTTATTCCCATGAACGGGAATACTAGTACTAGGTCTAGGTTGCATGTGTGAGTATCATCCCACTACAGGAGTATAAGGTGAAATATGACCATTACCAAATCTATCTACATGGAAAGGAACGACAGTTCCCCTAGGCGTAGCACTAGGATCAACACCAAATCCGACATTGGGTGCCGGTCCGGTCTCCGGAAGGTTTGGCATGCCATATCTAAAGCCAGTGCTAGAGGGTGTAGGATGAGTCTCGCCACTCGGATTATGTGACCAACACTGGCGGTCTGCTTTTATGTAGTCAGGAAACTATGAAAAAACATTATGTGACATCCCAACCTCAAAGTGATCGGGTTCCTCCAGAGTCTCACATAAGCTGTCCCGAGGGGTGGAGAAGGGGGATGCTCCAGGATCTCAGATGAATGACTCATGGTGAGATTTGTGTGTGAATCAAAGTGAGTATCAGTCCGCTCGGACTGTTTGATTCTCTCTACCAAAGGAGGAGGAGACGTAGAAGGCAGAAGACATGCTAAATGATGAGAATGGCGGGGTGCCGCACCCGAATCCACTATGACTCAAAAAAAAGAAAAAGAATCAAACTAATTGTGTCCCCTAAAGCAATCTAGCGTACACAGAGCACACTCCTAAGAAAATATACAACCAAAATACAAGCAAACCAAGGGGAGGATATGTGAGCTCCCGAATGCAATAGGTATGCCTTACCTAGGAGAGGCTTGAGACTCCCATACACTATAAGAGGAGGTGTGTAACCAATTATAGTGTCCCTCAACTTCAACACGTAAAGTGACTGTGCCGTCCGACCCCTACCTGGCCATGACACTCATAGAATAACCTCTGCAAGCACCCCTTGCGATACCTAGGTAATGAAACTAAGGCCACCCCAATATAACTAATGCTCAAGTGAATAGTCGCAGGCAGGATCGACCATATGGGTAGGGTAGCAAAGCCCGAAGCTCGAAAGCACCAACCGGTACCTCAAAATCCCCAAGATATGAATACGATCCTGGAAATATATTCGGGGCTCACAGAAAGTGGCCAAGGGCTATCCCAACCACAATCGTGTACGCTGCCTCGTGCCTAACTCTTGTGTAAGAGAAGCCTCCTGAGAAACACTAATTATACCAAGGATTTCACTCTCTCACCTGGACAAACACTTACTTATTTTGTTTAGTAGTCTTGGAGAATTAACTCACAATGAACTATTCCAAGACTCTAAATCCTAATCTTGTTAATGAACCCTATCAAAGAAAAATCTGTAATTCATTTTAATTAAGCGTTGATTTTAATGGTCATGATTACTCAAAGGGAAATGACCATGCAACCAATGGTATTATGACTCAACAGTGAAATAAATGTGCACACCTAACAAACAATGCCAAGTGCAATTTTGTCGAATGAAAAACGAGGTATGCCACTACATGAGATGCATGTTTTCTCCATCAAATGAAAATGCAGTCATTCCTAAATGAAATCCTAACTATAACTTCAGTAAGAAAACCTAATGCAAGTACCATGCAAGTGAAAAAATGCAACAATGCATAAACATGCAAAAATCAAATATTTTTGTATTTTTTGAAATAAATGAGATATAAAAGGAACAAAAGACTCTACAACTCTCAGACCCTACAACCACTCCCAGACAACAGCCAACCAAGGCACCAAGATAACAAAGACTTAATGTACTAATCCAAAATCAAAAAAGGAAAAAGATGACAAGAACAACATCTAATAAAAAACAAACTAAAAATGGTCTATGGTCAAAAACAGACACAGTATACAGACACCTACAACATCCAAGAAGACTCAACAACATTCAAAACCCACCCAACAACTTCCAATCATCCAAATAAATCTCAAAACCAAGGCATACACAACTATTCATAGAAAACCTGTGTACATATGCCAGAATTCAGAAGGAAACCGCATGTATACGCAACTGTGAAGAGAAAACTCGTGTACATGAAGGAACAAAGGGTAAAATGATAGGCCAAGAAAAAAATTACTTCAATAGACTCTAAAGGGTAAAACTGATTCTAGACATGACATAGAAACTTAGAGAACATAGAGCAATTCAAGCACATTGTGCACCCAATCCCCAAAGAAAAAACAAGGAACCTCCCCAACGGAGTCACCAATTCTGTTACGGAGAGAAAATTCCTATGGCTTGGGGGCACCACAATAGAATGACTGACAACAGAAATCAATCCTTTCCAATATTCAAAAGCAATAAAGAAATCTAACACTAAGGGACATGAATCATACCTTGTTTCAGACAGTTGATGGAGATCCCCATTCAACTTTTCCAGTCACGCTTGTATTCCCAATTTAGTCTCAACAACAACAAAAAAGACAACCATGCTATATAACCAAGTGGTAGGCCTACTCGAGCATATATAATCAATCATGTATAAGCAAATGAATACATCCATGGATACAATATTCATATTTATGCACATGTATTGGATAGGAAATGGATATTTCTGTTAATAAAAATAGAGATACAATAGTGACCTCTACTGACACTTCATCGAACCCGAGAAACCGAGTCCTCCACTTGGGCCTCCACCACTTCAATTCTCCATCTCTCAATGGTAAGCTCACAAAGAAAAGGAAAGCTTGGGAAGAGAAACACTATGTGCTCCAAAGGGACAAAGGGATGCAGACTCAAGCATAACAAGCGAGGTAACAATGGACTATAGTTTCCTTGCTCTCAATTTTCTCCTCCTTCAATGTATCCAAGAGGCTCAATATATAACACTGCAAAGAGGTAATGGAGGGCCAAGTCCAAGTGTTCTCAAGGCATATGGAAGGTCAAGAGACAAGATATTCGGACCCCTATGAGGAAAAATCCGAAAATATTTGTCTTCATGCACATTTCCCGATGTACGCGAGTTTTAGCTCAAAAGCTACGTATGCACACGAGTATGGATTTAAAAGTCGCGTATAGGAATAAACAAGTGATTTTTGGGGATAATATTGGAACATAAAAGTATAATATGGGAAAAGGGGGTTCATAGAGTCTACAGAGGGACAGGGGAGGACATAAATATGTGATCAACTAGGTGTGGTAAATCAGCTATAACAACATGATCCCTAACACAGACTTCTCTGTGCACTTTATGCTTTTTTGCATAGCTTTTGTGTCTATCTTGGGCTGCTTTCAGGTTCTGCATGATCTTTGTAACCTCTTGCTCCATTTCCTTGAGCAGTTATCGACCAAGCACAATCCTATTCATTGGGTTATCCGAAGTCACTAGTGTCCTACACCTTCTTCCATACAAGGCTTCATATGGACTCATTCCCAATGATGCTTGTTGTCCATTTTTATATGCAAACTCTACCAAGTGTAACTAATCTTCCCACTTGGATGGTTTATCCATCAAATACATGTGAAGCATGTCTTCAAGCACTTGATTCACTCTCTCTGTTTTCCCATCAGTCTAAGGATGGTAGGCAGTGTTGAAGTTCAACTTGGTACCCAAATATGCAAACATACCCTTCCAAAACATGGAAGTAAACTTGGTATACCTGTCAGAAATTATTGCCTTAGGAAATCCACGCAATCTGAAAATTTTCTTCATGAATTTTTTTGCAATGGAATTAGCTTTATATGTGGACTTGACCGGTATAAAATGTGATTCCTGTGTCAACTTGTCCACCACAACCATGATGGAATCATGTTGTATCCAAGTCATTGGCAATCCTATAATAAAATCCATGGAAATAACTTCCCATTTCCATTCTGGGACCGGAAAAGGATGCAATAAATCTGCTGGGTGTTGATGCTCAACCTTCACCCGCTGACATTTTATGCACTTAGAAATATACTCAACAATGTACTTTTTCATTCATGGCCACAAATACTGCTTTCTGGCTATAGCAACTGTCTTCTGATATCCTAGGTGACAAGAATATGGAGCTTGATGGATTTCATCCATAACGATTCTTCCCAAGTCTGCCACATTTGGAATATAAATTATGTTCTTATAGTTAAGAAGTTCATATTATTCCAATTTATATCCCTCATACTTCTTTTCAAGGCTTTGATGCTGCAATTTGTCCTTTATATGCACATAAATTTCATCTTCAACATCATGGTTAACAATCTACTGTCTCAAATCTAATTGGAAAGTACTAAGAGATTCCACACGCATTTCATGCCCCTTCCTACTGAGTGCATCAAAAACCTTGTTTTGTTTTCCTTTTATGTGTTTGATTTCAAAATCAAACTCACACAAAAACTCCAGCCATCTAGCTTGCCTAGCATTTAGAGTTGGCTGATCAAACAAGTATTTCAGACCACAATGGTCTGTCCTTAGCTCAAATTTTCTGCTCATTAAGTAATGCCTCCACAACTTGAGAGCATGTACTATGGATGCAAGTTCTAGATCATGAGTAGCATAGTTCTTCTCATGATCCTTCATCTTCCTTGACTCATAGCATACCACGTGGTTGTCTTGCATAAGAAATCCTCCAAGTCCTTGATACATGCATCAGTACACACCACAAAGTCTTTTTCTGGGTCTGCAATTCTTAGAATTGGCGCACTGGTAAGAAGCTTCTTCAATTTCTGGAAGGTCTCCTCACATCTTGGTGTCCATTCAAACTTTATCAACTTCTTTTGCAAAGAAGTGATTGAATGTGCAACGTTGGAGAATCCTTCAATGAACCTCCTGTAGTATCCTGCAAGTCCGATAAAATATCTCACATCTATCACATTTCTTGGGGTTGGCCAATTCATAATGGCCTCAATCTTTTCAAGGTCCACAGATATTCCTTCCTTTGAGTTAATGTGACCCAAATAATGAATTTTATATTTATAAAAGTCATATTTTCTCAACTTTGCATAAAACTTATGCTCCTTTAGAAATTGCAATGTCAGTCTCAAATGTTCTTCATGCTCTTCCTAATTCTTAGAATAAATAAGAATTTCATCTGGGAAAACAAAAACAAACTTGTCTAGATATCTACTGAAAAAAATATTCATGAGACACACAAATGTAGATGGTGCATTTGTGAGACCAAATGGTACCACTACAAAATCATAGTGTCAATACCTTATTCTGAAGGCTTTCTTGTGAATATCTTCATCTTTGATTTTTACCTAATCGTGACCAGAACTCAAGTCAATCTTGGAAAATACCTTTTCTCCTCTCATTTTATAAAAAAGGTCATCAATTCGAGGTAAAGGGTATCTATTCTTCACAATGAATTTGTTCAACTGTCTGTAATGAATACACAACCTGAGTGTACCATCTTTCTTCTTCACAAATAGAACTGGTGCTCCCCATGGGGACACACTAGGACTGATATACTTATTTTCCAACAACTCTTGCAGCCGCATCTTCAGCTCTAGCAATTCTGGTGTACTCATCCTGTAGGGTGTCTTGGACACTGATGCTGCTACAGGAACAAGGTCAATTGTAAAGTCAATGACTCTTTTGGGAGGAAGCCCTAGAATTTCATTAGGAAAAACATCCCTGAATTCCTGCAATACATGAAATTCCTCCAACCTAGGAGTTTCATTCTCTGTTGCTTCCAAAACATGGCCTGGATACAAACTGCAACCTTTCCTATAGAACTTCTTCAGCTGCATTTCTGAAATATGCCTAACATAAATAACCTTTGGAATGCCTCTTACAACCCTTGGATTCCCTTCTTCATCCATGCATTCAAAAGTCTTATTGTAACAGTCAAGCTTAACTTTGTACACTTCTAAGCAATCCATTCCAATGAGAATATCATAGGAACCAAGTGGTAGAAAATTCAAGTATGCATAGGTGACTAACCCATCCGTGACTAATGGACATTTTTCTACCACTTCACTAACTTTTCTCTTGGTTCCAGTGGCTAGTTTAACTAACCATGATTTGATATAATTTAACTTCTTAAAATCACAAATCTCAACAATTCTAGGAGTGATATAACTGTGAGTAGATCTAGGGTCAATCAAAACAAAAATAGATTGCTCATCAATCTTACCTTCAACTTCAAGCACAATTGATTGATGATCTGCCTGATGGTCCTCTAGTGCTACATAAATTCTAGGGACGACCTTGCTACTTGACCCACTATTTCAGCTCCTTGGATGTTGTGAGTTTTCCTTACATACCCATTGTTAAGCGAATAGTTCCTGCTCATATGGTTTTCTCCGCATCTCCAACATTGTAGTGTTTCTTTGATGTCTTTTAAATCTCTTGGCCTATCTTCCATCACTCTAGCTGGGTTATTCATGGCTTGTGATGGCTACCTTTCTGATTTCAGAAATGAGAAGGTTTGAAACCTTTCTTCCTTTGGTCAAACTTCTCATTCTTCTTGTCCTTCCATGCCTTATGGACATCAGGTTTTCTTTTGTTCTAGTCATAGAAATACTTGGCCTTCCTTATAGCCTCTTATAGAGTTCTAGGTTCATCAAACACAATCCTGACTTTGTATGATTGAGATAATCTACTTAGGAAATGCTGAATTTTCACTTTATCATCTCTGATATACCCGACATACCTCAACAACTCCAGGAATTTGTTTGCATATTTTCCCATGGTCAACTGCCCCAATCTTAGCTCATGGAACTCTTTGATCTTATCATCATAGTACCTGTTAGAGAGGCACTTCTGCTTAAAATACTTCTTGAACTGTTTCCACACAATCCTTCTGTCATTGATCTTCTTCACTTACCTGAGGTGCTCCCACCATATAGATGCTCTTCCTTACAGATTAAAGATGGCTACCCTTTCCTTGATATTTCCAGATTAGTATTAGACTTGGAAATATTTTTTCATCCCAAGACGCCAAGCTTCAGCTTCTTGACCAGTATTTATCTCACCATTAAAGGTAGGAGGCCTTGCCTTCTTAAATTCATCACGTGAACCGTTCTGGTAACGCCTCTTCGTCCTATCCCTGTGAGACGAAGAGCTTCAACCACTAGTGGATCCTTCAAAGTCAGATGATCCAGTAGAAGACCTCTTTCTTTTTTTGGCATTGGTCTTACTTCCTTCTGGATTTACTGCCTGATGCACATAGTTCATCCGCCTTTGGATGTCTGTCAAACTCTGTAACATTGCTGCATTCAACTGATTCTTCTCTTTCTGACCTTTAATCATTATTTCATTGTCTTCTTTGTAACTCCACATTTTCAACTCGAATGTTTCCCCCCATAGCATATTCTTTGTGCTCAGAGCGATCCTGTGCATCATTCATGCTGTAGGTTCTCATGGCCAAGCCAAAACCAACTTTTCCAATCTGCACTATGACTCTGCAAAACGTGTTAATAAACACCATTTGTTAGACAATCTCAAAATTTAAAAACCACTTACTGTGGAACTAATAGCTCTGAAAGCTATTCACTTGGCCCATCCAGGCCCAATATTTTAACCATTAGCTATGGTACCACAATGTCACGTACCCTCCCCTATACATTGACATATAAGGGAGGAACGCAACTTCAGCTTCTCTCTGATACCACAATGTATCATACCCACTACTCTGGTATACCACGATGTCTGATGCCCATACACTCGACTGATATGCCAAAATAATTTAAAATTTCTCTTTACTATCTCTTTAACACAATCATGGGTCATATACATCCTTTAACATTCATGCTTAAGCATAAACATCATTGTAACAGTCGTTCCTCCCTTGAAGATCCATTATGTGACCAGAAAAACCTTTTCCACACTGAACCTATCCTTTTCTCCCTCCGTCCTCCGCATTCCCCTTTTTGCCTTCCGTTGCGGAATTCGGGAACCAGATACATAATGTGCGACATAGTCATTTACAAATTTTCCGTCTTCCGCCTTCTGCCCTTCCTCCTTCCATTGCAGAACTTGGGAATCAAAAAAATAGCAAATGACGGAATCCTTTATCCACATTTCCACCTTCTGCATTCTACCTTTCTGCCTTCCAGTACGGAGCTCATGAATCAGAAAACTAACAAATGATGGAATCCTTTATCCGCATTTCCACCTTCTGCATTCCGCACTTCCACCTTCTGCTGCAGACTTCGGAAATCAGAAAATCCGCGAAACGATCACTTTGTCTTTTGACTTTTCTCCTTCCGACTTCCACCCCTCTGCCTTCCGCTGTGGACCTCAGAAGTCGAAAAAAACAAATTTTTGCCTTAACCTTTTTCCCATTTTCGGCCTCCCACCTTCCACCTTTCGCAGGAGGATTTCAGGGTGTGGAAAACACACTTTTAACTTGGAGTTTTTGGCTCTTTTTTTGCTTCCGAATTTCACCTTCCATTGACAGATTCCACGGTGCGGAAAACCAACATTCTTCCTTGTTTCAACTTCTCTCCTCCGCCTCCCACCTTTCACCTTCTGCAGGAAGATTCTGGGGTGCAGAAACATTTAAGTTAGATGCCGTTTGACTCTATAACCAAGATTTGAGCCTCCATGATCATAAGAAAAATGCATTGAAACATACAAGGCATATACAGATGCAAATGCAGGAACATTTAACAACAATAAAATCTATTGAAATCATTAGGAAGTATTCATCATATTCAATTCATTCATAAGCAAATACAATGCATAAATAAGAATAACGGAGAATACTTATCTTGAGGATGAAGTTGTACCGCAACTAGCTATGTCGTTGTAACGTTCCACCCAACCATATACCAGTTGTGTTCATTAATCTCTCAACACAACTGCCACGTCTGAGATGGGCATGATTTCCACAAGGAACTAGGGAACAACAGACTCACACACAACTAGATCATATCACACATAGTCAAGCCAACCTTCAGTTGGGTTTTAACAGACTGTCCAGCCAAGCCAATACAAAATTGGGTTAATCAGGATGCATGCAAATAAGCCAATTAACAGATGGGTTTCACAGGATACTCAACCAAGCCATATCAATGCTGGGTTTCACAGGATATTCAGCCAAGCCAGCTAATAGTTGGGTTTCACAGACTGGACACAGTCAGGCCAACATTCACATTAAGGACCAGCAAAGCCAACTAACAGATGGGTTCCACAGGCTACTCAGCCAAGCCAGCTAGTTGGGTTTATCAGGATGTCCAACCAAGGATCACACATGGCAAAAAGCACAATAAGACACAACCAAGCCAACTACAGTTGGGTTTATCAGGATGCTCAACAAAGGCAATATACGATTGGGTTTCATAGGCTTCCAAACCAAGCCAATATATGATTGGGTTTCACAGGATTCCCAGCCAAGCCAATATACGACTGGGTTTCATAGGCTGCCCAGCCAAGCAATATACAATTGGGTTTCACAGGCTTCCCAATCAAGTTAATATACAATTGGGTTTCATAGGTTGTCAGCAAATCCAATATACGTTTGGGTTTAATAGGCTGCTAAGGCAGTGGAAAGGAATAATGGCTAAGATAGTGGATCATTGAAGAGCTAGGGATACCTCCACAAGATCTATATTTCTTGACATCCACATTACCTGTACCCCAACACAATTAAGTATCCCCTTCTTTGCTACACAGTCCCTCGGGCTATAACTTCCCTTCTCGTGCTCTTCACGGCATGCGGTGAAGATTCGTCAGCCACTCTTATCTTTGTGGGAGGTTCCTCTCTGCACTAGGTTTATCAAGCCCATTCACCATCTCTTCCACTCCTAAGTATTGCATACTATTCAGACCCAAACTAGGTTCACATCACAACAAACCACAAGGAGACACAACAACAAAGGGATCGACTCTGTAACACAAAGAAACAAGGTTTCATACCACTCTGTAGTTCAGAATAACACTGTAACCCATCAACCAGGGTCTCGAAAAAGGAAGATACTTGCAGAAACATGTAGCAACACTCTGCTAGCTCGCACTGCGTCGACGGGATGCTGAACCACACCGAACAACCAATTCTTCGACTCAGGATAGTGAACCAGAACGAACAACCGCCCAATGCTCCACCAGAACAATCGCGATGGTGGGATAAGGAAGAATGAACAACCACAACCCATAACAACCAAAAAACCTTCTCACGATTGAAAGAAAGACAGATTGGCACACATCCCTGCGATTTCTATCTTCAGAAGCAAGAACGTGGTTTCCTAGACTATAGGCTGCAGGAAGGCTTAGTCATGAAACCGACTGCCATGCCTTGCTCTGCCCAAGGAATTAACTGCCTCAACCGATCTTTTGGAAGAATTGAATGATTGAGAATAGAGGACAAAAAGGTAGCTGAGGGTTTATGGGTTTCCCCATTGACATTTGGTCTCACCCTATGGCTCAGGATTTTGACTAACTCCCCTCCCTATTCCTTGTGAAACCATGCCCCCATCTCTTACATTGCAGTGCATAGATAGCTCAGGTATTTTATTAAATTGTATATTTACATGATGACTTCAAAATATACTGTGCCAGACTTAACACTATAAGCATTGGCATCAACCTTGATCATCGATACACAAAACACCAAATCAATGGCAGGGCCTTGGCCTTGAGCTGCTCACCATGATTTCAATACAATATATACACCATGTACAATTCCAATACTATGGGGTCCAAACCGGGGTGTTACACTTCCACTAACTTTAAAATAATTGTATTATATATTTTATGAAAGGGTAACCGATATGGGTACCAAGTGACCTATCAAAAGTATGAAAAGTGATAATTATTGAATATCGATTGAAGTATTTATGAAGAGTCATTTGAACCTAATAAGGATTGACGTGTAAAGTGTTGCTCTACCATAGAAACAAGAAGGATACTACCTAACTCCGTTAACTATGGTATCCCTATGCATAAGGATATTATTATGGTATTTTCATTTATGTTTAAGAAATAATGATAGTTATAGGATCAAAGGCTTAAATCATGGAAGAAAGAATGAATACATTCATGGGATTAACATACTTAAATAAGTATATTTTTAATACGATTTACTTGTCTAAGATTAATTTAGATATAGTAACTCTAGCAACCTTGATGAATTCTTAACAATTAGAAATAGAATGTGTGGAAAGTACAAGTAAACATTAATCTCAAATAATCTTATATTTCAGGTGATTCAATTGGTGAAGTGATATTTTTTGTTTTGTTTAAATTGATGCTAAAAGTTTGGCATTTGTTTTGGTTCGATGAAAATATTGTAGAGATTCACATTATGGTTGTAGAAAGTTTTATGAATGTTGAGTTATGTTTCCTATGGATGTCATATGGCAACGAATATTGTCCGATAATATGCAATATTGCCTATGGGTTCTCTTTTCGTATCAGTGGAAATATAAATTGAATAGTATTTGAAATAGATAGATGTCTTTTAATGTTGTTGATATGTGCTGAATGGACTAGTTGTTGCAGCCTTCTGGTTTCTTAGTTAGATTGGAATTGTTGCATATAAGTTGCTTTGGACTATTAGCCTTAAAGTGTATAAAGTGTGGATGTGACCTTTGTGGTATTTATTGCAAGGTATCCTAGTAGTATCTTGGTGATATTTTGAAGGTTTAATCGAATGGATGAAGGAGATCTTTTTGGCTCCAAGAACATTTTCAAAATTTTTATTGTCCCTGGCTATGGACTGGTGTGCTTTGATCTTTGCAGATCGTTCTTGCCTGGTTGATGTAGTATCATTTGTCTGTTGGTGAATTTTTTTCTTGGAGGTTTTCAATCTTGACAGTGGGCGGCTCGATAGACGTTTTCTTTTTTGTAGGTGTTCTTGGTACATCTTCTGGAGACGTGCTGTTGCCGGTTTGAGCTGTTGGGATTCTTCCAAGGATCGTGCCTGTTTTTTTCCCCAGGTGTATATTTGGTGAGGTCGCAGCTAGCTTGGTCTGCTGCTTTTTGGGGTCCAGAATCCTTTGTCCGTGTCCGCATTTCTAGCTTGGGATTTGTGCCTGTTATTCAATCTCATCTGAATTCGTTTGAGGATAGACGCTTTGGAATCTGTGGAGTGCGTGATAGCTTCAGAAATCCTCGCTGAACCATTTAATCAAGGTGGGAGTAGTCTGGTTTGGTGGATTTGACGAAGGATATGGAGTTTAGAAGTCTTTGAGTTTCCAGGAGATGGATTGCGAAGGGAGTTTGATATATGGGTTTGTATTGGAGCTCGAGATTATGGAGGCATAAGTTAGGGGTGGTGACTGTGGTCTTGTTCTTTGGAGGTTAGGTGGTGGATTTTGGTTTTTTTTGGGGTTTGGATTGTGGTTTGAAAGTTTTGGGGGTGGTTCGGTGGGGAGGTATGGAGGAGGAGGTGGATTACACATCGGATGGGGTCAATGAAAGAGATATTTTCGTTGAAGGAGGTTCTTCTGGTGCTTTGGATTGGCAGGGGACATCTGGACCTCTGCTGTCAGGAAGGGGGCCAGGGGTCTGCTCTGGGCTTGTGGATGAAGTGGGGATGGCAGTGACTGATTATGCAAGGCTTTTAAAACCCAGAATTTCGGACCGGCCCGATATCGCTGGGCTACTGGGATGTACTCTCTCCCCTCAGACTGGGTTCTTTACAAATTTCCCTGCAAATTCATCAGAGATCCCTGTGGAGGGTCTTTCTCCTTTTCTTGGAGGAGGTATTCAGAATCAGGGCTTGGAGGGTGAATTTGGTTCTTTCTCGGTGGGGTCTTTGGTAGTGTCGGAAGCTAGTCGGGGGCTTGACACCGCGCTGGATTCTGGAGGTAGGGAGATTCTTAGGGAGGCCTTTTCTTCCAGTGGTCAGGCGGTGGCTGATTTGGGAAGTCATGATCGGTCTGCAGAGGCTGATTTTTTAGGCCCTACTCTTGGGGGGTCAACGAAGGAGAGATCTAAAAAAGGCCCAAAGGCTGTTAAAAATAGGATGCGTAGGGACAAGCTGGTGCTGGGGGTTGATGTTTCGATGGATGAGGCTGAGGATATGTCCTTGACAGCAGTGGTTGGGCATGTTCGTGGCAAACGTTTTGGCTATGGTTTTCTCCGGAGGTGGGCGGCCTAGCAGTGGACTCATTTTTTGAATAATGCACCTAAAGTGCGGGTTTTGACTAAAGGGTGGTTTTCATTCATTATGCACAGCAAAGAGGAGGTTGATGCTGTCCTGGGAAGGCAGTGGTCAATGCAAGGGGTTCCTACTGTCTTGAATCGCTGGACACCTTTTTTCGATTCACAAAAGGAGAAGATTAACAAGGAGCCTCTGTGGGTAAAACTTCCAGGTTTTCCTATGCATTTATGGAATGAGAATCGTTTTGCAGCAATTGGGAATTTTTTGGGCGAATATGTATGTGCTGATTTATCCTTTTTGGAGACTGGTAAGTATTCGGTGGCCAAATTACTGGTAAAGATCGATTTGCGGCTGGGACTCTCCTCTGAGATGAATATTCAGATGAAGGATGGGGACTTTGTGCAGATTCTTGACTATGTGGGTGTGCCGTTTAGGTATCACTGTTGTCATACATTTGGCCAACTGGTGGCTAATTGTCCGCTTCCTTTTAGGGCCAGCAAACCATTGGTAGATGGTTTAGATGTTCCTAAGGCGGTGGGGGATACTGCTGATATGGGGGCAATGAATACTGGGCATTTGGAAGAAAGAGCGGTGGTCACTGAACCAGCGATACAGGTTGCTTCCAGCAAAATTCCTTTTTCATCAGACTTGAACAAGGTGGACATTGGCAAGAAGGTCCTTGGAGATTTGGGCGAAAACAGATTGGGGGCAGGGGTTAATACTTTGTTTTCCTCTTCGCTGGATGGCACCATGAAGACTTTCCCTTCTCCTGTTGTTGTCTCTGATGTTATGGGGGGGGGGGGGGGTTTGTTTTCTGGTTCTCCTTTAGCCAAAATGACTTTCCACTGTCCGGTTGCTCCTTGTCCACTGCCATTGTCTGATTGTGTTTTCTCCCCTTCCATTGTTTCTACTAAAATCTATACCAGCTGTGAGGGTAGTTGTATCAGATATGCACTTAGAAATAGGGAGATATCCTTTGAGGGGTCGGGGGGGAAAGGTCTTCTTGATTTGTCCTTGCGTGTGGCGGGGAAAGGTCGTGGCAAAAAATCCTTTTTGTCCAAAGCACAAGATCGGGCTAAGGTGGGTTTAGGGATGGGGACACAATCTTCAATTGAATGGGCACTTAGAGCAGTGAAAGCCCAGGCGGGGTCTCCCAAATGATAGTTATGTCCTTTAATTGTCGGGGGTTGGTGAGTCCCCTCAAAAAATCGTCTCTACGAAGGCTGGTGGAGTTAAATCAGCCGGATGTTATTCTGCTTCAGGAAACTTTGGGGGGTAGTGAGGAGGTTGTTAAGGTTTTAGAAACTTTGCTTTCTGGTTGGAAGTTTGTGGCTGTGGATGCAAAGGGACGCTCTGGAGGTCTGGCCTCAGGGTGGAAGGTTCAAAGCTTTAGATGTGAATGTTCTTGGGGAATTCATTCTGGTGTGGGGTTGGCTATATGGGACTCTGAGCTTGGAAAGAATCTCACGATTCTTAACATCTATGGGCCATATTTGAACAGAGCTAGCTTTTGGGATTCTTTGTTGAATATGGACCTTTTCGAAGACACTGATGTAATTATGGGGGGTGAATTTAATATTTCACTGGGAGCATCTGAGGTATGGGGGCCTAGAGCTGCTCCGTATTTTTTGGCAAACTTTTTCATTCAAAATTTTGCGAGGATGGATCTTCTGGACATCCTCCCGGCAAAGTTTGTCCCTACTTGGATAAATAAGAGAGCAGGGGTTCAAAGGGTAGCTAAGAGATTGGATAGGTTCTTGGTGGCTGAATCTTTGGCTCTTAGGGTGGATCTGGTTCGGCAGTGGGTGGGGAAAGGCGGGATTTCTGATCATTGCCCCATATTTCTGGAATTTCAGGGACATCGGAGGAAACCCCCTAGTCCATTCAAATTTAACTCCAGCTGGTTGAAGGAAGAGGGTTTTCAATCTTTGGTTAAGGAGATGTGGAATCATTGTCCACAAAATTCTTTGGAGCATGCGGGGGTACATTTTTATCAAAATATGAAACGCATAAAGGAGGCTACTATCTCTTGGGCTCATGCTAAGAGGGTGAATGATGATTTGATCTTGAGGAACTGTGAGTTGGCTATTGACAGATTACTTCACAGTTCGGGAATGGGGTTCTTGGATGAACAGAGTAAGGATGAACTCCTTACTTTGGAAAAGAAGCAGAATGTAATTTTCTGTGAGCGAGAAGAATTGTGGAGGTTGAAGAGCAGAGCAATTTGGCTTCAGTGTGGAGATGAGAATACAAATTTTTTTCAAGCATTTGCTAAGGGGAGAAAATTTTCCAATTCTATTTGGGAGATGCCTTCGGCAGAAGGGGAACTGGTGTCCAGTTTCGATGGGCTGGCTGATATGGGTGTTAGATATTTTGGGGATTTATTCTCTGCACAATCTAGAGATTCTATTGCTGAGGTCATTCGGGTGGCACAACTCTTTCCCCGATTTGTGGATGACGAGGAAAACAGGAAGTTGATGGGGGAAGTTTCGATGGAGGAGCTGTCTCGGGTTCTTCACTCGTTTCCAAAAGATAAAAGCCTGGGGCCTGACGGTTGGCCTGTTGAATTTTTCTTGGGTTTCTTTGATTTCTTCGGTGAGGAGCTTTTGTCAGTTGTTGAGGAATCTCGTAAGGCAGGGTTTATTCGTGGCCCGCTCAATACTACTTTTATTGCTCTTATCCCAAAAGTGGATAAACCTGCAAGTTTTGAGGATTACAGGCCCATCTCACTTTGCAATTGTATATATAATATCATCTCTAAGGTTATTGCAAAGCGACTCAAATCTGTATTGTCTGAACATATTTCTAGTGAGCAATTTGGGTTCCTGGAGGGCCGTCAAATTCATGAGGCCATTGGAGTTGCTCAGGAAGGCCTTCATACTTTGAAAGTTCAGAAACAGAAAGGTTGCAGTGATCAAGATTGATCTCTCAAAGGCTTACGATCGGGTCAGTTGGCTATACATTAGGATGCTGCTTACTCACCTGGGTTTCTATTATGATTTTGTAAGATGGATTATGGCTTGTATCAGTACGGTGAGTTTTGCAGTTATCATTAATGGAGCTGCTAGCCCTTTCTTCCATGCGGGAAGGGGTCTTCATCAAGGGTGTCCTCTTTCTCCCCTTTTGTTTCTTCTTGTTGCTGAAGGTCTCAGTCACTTTATTTTGGCTTCAAAAGCGGAAGGGACTTTTCGTTGAACTGCCATCTCCCAGGTATTGTATATTACATACCTTCTTTTTGTTGACGATATTTTGATTTTCACCAATGGATTGAGACAGGATATTGATAAGGTGTCTGAAGGACTAACTCTTGTACAAGCTGCTGCGGGAATGGTGGTAAATATTGAAAAATCTACTATATCATGCTTGAACTTATCTGAACAGGAGTTTGCCTTTTAGAATTATGGATTTGGATGCTGGGATAAAGTATTTGGGGTTTTTCTTAAAACCGAACTCTTACCTGAAGGAAAATTGGCATTTGTTATTGACCAAATTGGAGAAAAGACTTAAAATTTGGTGTCATAAATGGCTCTCTTGGGCTGGGAGACTGGTGCTGGTAAAATCTGTGTTGGAAGCAATACCCGTCTACTAGATGTCCCTTGCATGGCTGCCTAAGGGGATTCTGGAACAGATTCACAGGCTGTGTTTTTCTTTCCTGTGGAGAGGTAAGTATGATCATAGGGCTATGGTGTGGGTGAGGTGGGAGAAAATTGCTGTTCCCAAAGCTTTGGGAGGGTGGGGGTTAAAAAATATTTTCGTTTTTGCAAAGGCATTAGGAGCAAAAGTCTCATGGAGACTTATTCATACACAGAGTCTCTGGACTAGAGTGGTGTATCATAAATATATTGCTCCTTTGACTCTCATTGAGTGGATTTGGTTGGCAGACAAATCTTGGTCAAATTGCTCAATGGTCTGGAAAGCGGTGGTAAAGCATTTTGATCTAGTTGGCTCTGGTTTGGTGTGGAGAATTGGTAATGGGAGAATGGTTCGTATTGGGATTGATCCTTGGGTAGGTTGTGGGAGGGATAGTGTTCTTCCTGAGGAGCTGAGATTACACTTGGAAGCTAGAGGGTGTCTTTTTATTGCTGATATTGAGGATCAGGAAAATTCTTCGTTATGGCATCAAGGCTGGATCAGTGCTCAGAGACTTGATATTCATGATGATCTGCTGGAGGCATGGGAGGGATATATAAGGCAGTTAAGGGTTGCAACTGTCAGATTGACTAACAGGGATGATAAATTGGTTTGGGATTATCATCCTTCAGGGTGTTATACTCCTAAACATGGTTATATTCAGCTCAATGTTTTGGTCCATAATCGAGAATTGGTTTGGTGGTGGAAACAGCTATGGAAGCTAAAATGTCTGGGTAAGGCCAAGTTACTCTTCTGGGCTATTTTGGAAAATAAAGCTCCAACATGGGACATTTTGCAAAAGAGATTTCTTGAAGGTCTAGGATTTTGTGCACTGTGTTGGAAGGCTGAGGAAACAATTCATCATCTCTTTGTTCATTGTAGTTTTTCTCAATCTATATGGACTGAAGTGGGTAAACAGTTGGGCTTCATCGGGGGGTGGCAGGGATATTCTACTCTCATTGCTTTTCAAAGTTGGTGGTCGGGCCATAAATCTCTCTGAGCTGTTCCCTGTATCTTTGCTTGGGGGATTTGGATAACACGTAACAAGATTATTTTTCAGGACTGTAGAATCTCGATGGAGTCTGTTGTGGCTCATATTGTTGCAATTATTCATCATTTCAGGGAACCTGAGAAGATCCTCAAGCATAGGCCTGTGCGGGAGGAACTGATTGACAAAGCTATTCCTTGGGGCTTCTTTGATGGAGCATATCAAGATCGGCAATTGCGCTATGGTGGGGGTGGTGTTCTGTACAAATCTGAGTCTCATTATTTACATTTCTCGGCTGGACTAGGGAGGGGAACAAACAACTATGCTGAATTAATGACACTCAGGCTACTGCTTTTATATGCGTTGGAACAGGGTTGTTTGTCTTTACAGGTTTTTGGTGACTCTATGTTAGTTATTGAATGGGCAAAAGGGACTGTTCAGTGTCATGTGATGATTCTTTTACCTATTCTGGAGGAGGTGTTTCGCATAAAACAACAGTTTAATCATATTTCTTTTACTCATGTCTATAGAGAACGGAATGGGGTGGCTGATCAATTATCCAAGGAAGCGATACAGTGTCTTTTAGACTATGGCATTTGGAGGATCTCTATTAACTCTCGCGAGGGTTCATACAGCTATTATCATCGGCCTTTTCATGATGAAGTGTTGGAACTGCAGGGAGTTGCACAGATTCTGTGACCTGTCAACTAATACATCTATGTATCGAGCTGGCTGGGATTGTTTTTATAATTTGTTATGTTGATATGAGACAGAGTATTTTCGACATATATGATGCGGTTTTGGGACAGTATTTGTTTCTATCACTATTCTGATTTGGGCTTGATTTATTAAGTATCGAGCGGATATGTAAATATTTTTTCCAGGTTTTGTGTCTTGGTAACGGGCAGAATGCTTATATGACAGGCTGGGTCAACATGCTGATTTACATCGGCATTTTTCATGAACGTGTCATAGATTGACATGTTTTTGGGTATATTGAGTAGAATTCTTATATATATGCTAGGCTGATTGTTGATTAGTTTAATCTGAGATAGAAAATTTATGAATTGGATATTCATAATTGCTGTGTTGTTTCTAGCTGATTTTTACAGTCTGGGACAGATATGTAGGGCAGTGTGGTACTATCTTTTCATATATGTAATTTTTTTTTGGTTATGATTATATGAGACTGATAAAATATAACAATGTAGGGATCCTTAGTGATCCTATTACATGTGCAGATGTAATTTTGTTCTTCTATGATATAAAATTACGATTTTTTTCCGAGGAAAAAAAAAATCTTGGTGATATTTCATGAAAATGTAAAAAGATGAAACAAGGTATTGATGATAAAAACATATATGTGAAGAGTATTTACTAATGTTGTAAATGATTAGAAGGTGATGCAAATGGTGAATTTATTTCGGTATATTCTTGTATCTTGTTGAAAGATATGTATGTACCTGGGAACTAATCATATGTTCTATAATTGGTTGTGACTCAGGTGAGAAAGAGGTAAAGGAAAACTGGTGGGACCGAGTCTCATGTGAAGGAAATGTATTGAGCTTATTGTGGAGGAGAGGGGGACAATCCTAAACAAGATATTTACAATGTGAAACATGGTTACCTTTTGATGCACACCTTTGGTCTCATTTTGAAAGAGAATGGACTTGAGAAGTACATCAAGGATGAGATTGCAAAACCTAAATAAGATGAATCTAAGGAGAAGCATGAGAAAGACCTAATCAAGGAAATGAGGATCATTGTTGATTCTATTAAGGATCACTTCATCCCTCAAGTTTCATACAAGAAGACACCTAAGAAGATCTATGATGCACTTTCAAGAATGTATGAGGGAAGGAACATCAACATAAAGATGAATACAAGAGATCAACTGAAGGGCACCCAGATGAGAAAAGGAGAATCAATTCAAGATTACTTCACAAGGGTCTCCCAGTTCAAAGAAAAACTACGTGCTATTGGAGACAACCTTGATGAGAATGAACTAGTTATGATTGCTCTCAATGGTCTCACTAGACCTTGGGACTCATTCATCCAGACTTTGTGCGACATAAAAGAAAGTATGAAGTTTGACATAGTATGGGAAGCTTACATACAAGAAGAAGCTAGAGTAGCCAACAAAGAAGCTCTACTCAAAGAAGACGACTAGGCTCTAGCCACCCATACTAAAGGAATAAAACAATCAAACTTCAAGAAGAGTAATAATAAGCCTTCAAATAATAAGTTTCAAAAGAGGAAGAAGGATTACTCAAAGTATCAATGCTACAACTGTCATAAGATAGGACACCTTACGAGAGAGTGTCCATCACCAAAGAATAAGAACAACAAAAAGAGAAATCATGCTCATCTAGCTGAAGATGAGAATGAAGAAGAAGAAAGAACTCAAAAGAGACTAACTAGAGGTGAAGATGTAGAAGAATATGTGTTATTCTCTGCACTCTCTGGGTCTGTAACACCTAGAGAATATGCATGGCGTATTGATAGTGGTGCCTCAAATCACATGAAAGGGAATAAGTAAACTCTATCAAGACTTGAAGAAAAGAACACTCCTCCAAAAGTATCATTGGGAGATGATTATCAATATCCCATAAAAGTTATTGGTGAATCAAGCTACAAGCTTGACTCTGGGACTTCCATGAAGATGAAGGAAGTACTGTATGTACCAGGTTTGAAAAAGAACTTACTTTCCATCTATGCGCTAGATAAGAAAGGATATAGAGTTGCTTTTATAGATGGACAAGTACTTATGTAGTTCAATGAAAAGACACTTGAAGATGTTATGGTCATTGGAGAAGAAGAAGGGGGATTGTACAATCTCAAAGGACATCCAGATACAACCCTTGTCCATGAGACTACTAGCTCAAGTGACTTGTGGCATAAGAGACTTGCTCACATCAACTACAAAGCACTACCATATGTGAGCAAGGTGGTAACAAGGTTACTAGATCTGAAGATTGATCATGAGGGAACTTGCAAAGGATGCCACTACAACAAAAACCTGTGATTAGCATCCCTTTTAGCTTCCTTTTTAGCGTCCACTATCCCTTTTAGTGTATTTTTCATCATTTTTTGAACAAAGTGGACGCTTTTCGACGGGATGGCACTTTTAATGGCGTTATTTGTGTCCCTTTTTAAAAGTTGACGTTATTTTGGACGCTAATTAGCATCCCAAATAACGTCCCAATTAGAGTCCTTATTAGCATCCCAATCAGCGTCCCAATTAGCACCCCAATCAGCGTCCCAATTAGCACCCCAATCAGCATCCAAATTAGTGTCCCTTTTTAAAATTTGGCACTATTGTGGATGCTAATTAGCATCCCAATTAACGTCCCAATTAGCATCCCCATTAGAATCCCAATTAGCGTTCCAATTAGAATCCCAATTAGCAGCCCAATTAGTGTCCCTTTTTAAAAGTTGGCGTTATTTTGGATGCTAATTAGCATCCCAATTAACGTCCCAATTAGCATCCCAATTAGCATCCCAATTAGAATCCTAATTAGCGTCCCAATTAGCATCCATTTTTAAAAGTTGGAATTAGCATCCCAAATAACATCCCAATTAACATCCCAATTAGCGTCCACAAAAGCATCCCATATAACGCCAATAATAGCCTCCCAAAAAACGTCCTAAATAGCATAGCACCATATATGAATCCAAGGTTAGTGACATGAATTGCGCCATGAATTTCGACAAGAAAAACATTCAACATAGAGCCAGGAAATGCTACACCTGGAGTTGATTTTCTAAATGCTAAGTACTGCTGTTGAGTTGATTTGCTAAATGCTAGTACCATTGCTGAGTTCGATTCCCTTAAAATATAAGGTTTGACTATAACTGTCAACTAATATTCTACCTGAAATTTGAGGATATATACCCCACTATTTCCATAAATATAGAGAGGATTTCTTGGAATCCTGTAGCTTTCAAGTGTTCAATATATGACCCAAATATGCTTTAACATCCTATACTTTGATATTTGTCCCTCCTTTGTCCCTCCTTTGAATACCACCTGTTAAATGACTGCATGGAAATGCTTGATTTGATGCCCTTGAATATGGGGTTGATCATTATTGTTGATATTCAAAATATGGGATTTGAATGCTGGTAATGTGGAACTGCTACTTTGCTGGATGGAGGATTCGACACCATAGAGTCCCAATGATATTTCCTTCTACAAACATCTGTAAATCCCCGTTGCTAATATTACTCTTGATTACTAGATATTTTGTAATATGCTCTGTCACTTGTTCACAGTATACATTTCTCAATATGCCACGAATTTTAAGAGCCACTACTACGACAAAGGAATTTGCCTTGTTTAGATCATTACTAAGAGCTGGTAGAGAATTCAACGTTCCAACACATAGGTATTGATAGGATACATATGCAAGTGGAAAAATATCAAATGTATTTTTGATAACCATTCAAAAAGGAATCGATGCCAATAGGATGGTTTCATATGTGAGAAGTATAACTCTTGCATATTCCTTAACTGTTAGCAAATTCCATTTCAAAGCTCCTCCTTCAGGTGTAGGATGCAAGAAATTCAACTCTATATTTTCACCTTCAAGTCTTATTTGGCCTCCAATGACCATAAGGTCATTTTTAAAGGTATGAAATACAAGAACCAAACCCTTTATTGAGCTTGCCATTATAGGCAATTTTCCCAATATATTACAAATATGGTATCCTTGTTATATTTCTTGACTTCATTTTGCTAGTGCTTGATTGCATAAAACTTGATTATTTATCATTACAACCAAGTATGTTGTTGGTTCACTGATTTTGTCAAGCAATTATACTATGCTAAATGTAGAATGCACTTTACTGCTAAAGGGAACCATTTGATACAACCATAACTTGACAAGAAACTTTTTAAATATAATTGTGCATATATATATTTTCATATTCTAGTTTAGTGTAGAGATCTTCAACAAAATATGGTCATTTCCACAAATCTCATGCTGACAAAGTGTATGCACAAAGCTAGAACACGTGTAGATGTTGAAGTGTGTGGGGGGGTGTTGGGACATGATTGTGGGTACTGGAATGTGCATATTAACCTCGAATGTGTGCACATAGGGTCTAAAATTGTGACATCCCGTGACATGGAGTCAGACGTAAACAATAAGTATAGACTTGGGCACAAAATTGGCAGTGGTTCTTTTGATGAGATGTACTTAGGCTTTGCTCCATTTTTTATTTTGTTCACTCAATGAGTAATTGTTTTGTTGATCCCATAAAATATTAATCCATCAAGTCCCATAGACTTTGTATTCACCTGAGTTTGTCTGAGAAGCATTACATGTTGTTTGTGATCGGCATATTTTCTCTTTATCCATGACTCACGAGTGTCACCATATGGAAATTTCGTATCTTAGAACACCAACGGTTCTTAGTTCTTTATTACTTTTGCAGCAACACCTCATCTTGATGGGTATATACTTGATTCCATAACTATGATTTTTTGTATTCACCTGAGTTTGTCTGAGCAGCTTTGCATGTTGGTTGTGATCGACATATTTTTTCTTTATCCATGACTCATGAGTGTCACCGTATGGAAATTTCGTATTTTAGAAATACAAGATTCCTTTACCTTGAAATAATGGGTTACTTTCTTTGGGTGCAAGACACCAGTGTATTTTTACCATTTGACATCTTAAATTCTGATAAATATTTGTAGGTAGTTCTCTTCAGTCCAATTCAGTTGGTCTATATGCCACTAATGGGGTGAGGCTAACATTTGTCTGACTAATTTGGATATGTTGCCTCTCCCCATCTCTATTGTCTGTTTTACTCTTATATAATTAATGTCCCTTTTCTTATTATCTGCAGCAAGCATGTCTTCTTTGGAAGAGTTGTTGAGGGAATAGATGTACTGAAGAAAATTGAGTGATTATCAACTACAGATCAAGGAAGACCTATTGTTCCAGTTAATATTTCTAGGCAAAGGTAAGAGTATAGTTGTAGTTGATGAAGGTGCATCCAAGTGCAATCCAAGCTTGAGAGATATAAGAATGATAAGGATTGGGAACCTAAGAAAAATAATACACAACTCAGAAAACATTAAAAAAAAATTCCCACATACCAAGCAAGTTAGCAATGCTAGCATAACCAGGGTCAGGGCATCAAAACTTTTTGTTCAACACTTGTCGTGAAATAATACATGTAATATGGGATGGAGGGGAAATGGAATCAAGCCTAACTCAATTGAATCCTTGCAACTCACTACATGTCTGTCTCTCAACAATCCACCTTTTAAATTGAACCAAAATACCAAAAGAAGTTTATTAATGGCTAGATTTGAGAAAGTTCTAAGTGTGAGTAATTAAGGGCTCGAGGCTCTAAAATTTGTTGTGTTTTGTACCAGTCCACAATTCAGAGAATCAATAGGCATAGGTAGTAATCTAAGTTATTTAATAAAAAACATCTAATGTGTATACCTCTATGTCGAAACCGTTTTCCATGTTGATGTAGGCCACTACCCTCTTTATTGTCTTACCAAAAGGCATGATAATGAGGAAGAAGACCTAAAATTATGGACTTCACCTTCAAAGAATGCCTTGAAATCACATTGGTAAGGACTAATATGAAGATCACAAAAATCCAACTTGTCAAATGTTAGTTGATAGTGTTAATTAAATACTTATATGGTAAATTTAATATAAGACTTACTTATAGTTGTCTCTTACTCTTTGTGTCTTGACACATTTAATATTTTATGGTTGTCTCTACGCCTTAATCAATTCGTATTATAAGGTGCTGATGTGCATGCATAATAATCCTTAGTTATTACTATGAGATGAGGATTTAAAGGGGAGAGGATGTAAAGACAAGTAATTTTATATGTATTTCGGTGGTGCTGAGGACAAATGTTGTGAGAAACCGCAATAGATGGAAGGACAGAGGGAGATTACATCACGATCATGCCACCCATCAAATTGAAGACTATTCTTGAGCCAACAATTGTTTTTTAAATTTTATTAATAACCATTGTTTCTCCATATTGTGTGCCCAATGACACCTCTCTATAGAAACATTTGCATATCAACCTTTGCACAATTTGTGATCCTAGCTACATGTCATTATTTGTATTTGCATGACATCGAGTGTTGTTTATAGTTGTCACAAGTCCATGATATTCATGCAAGAAATGAAGTCTTGTAGAGGAGGACTCATCAAACCGACCTTTTTAATTTCATTTTGATGAAAAAAAAGTGGACATTGGTAGCAAGGTTCACATAATCATAAACTTGAGTGGTTTCCATTTGGGTTGTTTCAAGAATCTTCAGAGGAGATTCAGTGATTGTATCGTTTCATGGCATAAAATTTCACTGATACAGTGATATGTCATTAATTGTAGAGAGTTCCTTCAAAAAATGCTAGTTCAAGAAACTTACTATTTTAAATTTTAGATTATTGATAGCTTCTTTTTGTGTCAGGAAAAATATTACACGCCTTAGCCCAAATATTACTATATTTACAAATTTAAAAAATTGCTAGTTTCTTTGATCAACTTTCAGTACCAGAGTTGGCTTTTACCAGCATGGATCCATCTTAGCTCCAGCTAGATCCATTAAACACCAAGAGGGTAAAAAAACCCATGTGCAAATCTGTTGCTGCTTAAACGTTTCAGGGTTATGATGGCTCCATGCTAATTTTTTGCTTTCATTTGAATAATTTTTGTTTAAATATTGAAGTTTAGAAGTTACTTTCCAACATTTTCTCTCACTGAGCTATCCCCAAATGTTTTGGACATTGATGGGTTATTCAAAATTTTGAGGATGTATAGAATTTGACTGTGAACACTCCATTTTCTTTAAAAAGGTCTCCATCTGCTGGTAATGATATCCTTGACTTAAAAACTCATGTAGGAGGCCAATATAGAAATGGTTCTCGTCAGATGAGAATACAGTGAATCCTCGGCACCGAATTTTGGATTGCTCTCATCAACAATAACTGGTTCCATTATTACTGGGCTGATTTGATGGCCACCATGACCTTCCATTACGTGCTTCACCCATTGATTACTGTATCAATGGCCAAAATTGCTTTCCACAATCCACTATCAATAGAGAGACTTGGCTTCCCAACTTTTGCTGCCATGTCATCGTGCTTACCTTTTTTAGCATTCTTTGGCTATCCATAATTTATTTTTGAACACTCTGGTGTTTTTTTTAGAAGGGCTCCATGTTCTTGCACACAAAGACTCTGAAGCTTCTACATGGGCTCCGTGTAGATTTTAGTTATATCCTTTAGGTCTACCATTTTAGAAAAAGGGTTAATCTTTTTATGCCCATGTATTTTTCTTTGTATATGCATAGATTGTGTAAATGCCACTGATATGATGGTGGAATAATGGTGTCTTTTTATTTTGAAATTCTAAGTTTTTTTTGTGCCCAAATAGTGCAGGAAGAAATAGAGAGGGAAGTTGGAGTAAACAAAGGCGTCTTGGATAAGCAAATTCGGTTGAAAATATTTTCTCCAAATGTTCTTAATATAACTCTAGTGCAATTGTCTGGTATAAATAAGGTTCCAGTGGGAGATCAACCTTCTGATATTGAAGCCCGGATTAGAACAATGATTTGTCATATATCAAGCATGAAACATGCATCATTCTAGCAGTTTCACCTATAAATGCAGATTTGTCAAATTTTGATGCGCTCCAGATGGCAAGAATTGTTGATCCTGATGGTAAGTACATTAGTTTAGAATTGCTCTAGCTACAACTTTGAGCGACCTAGGTAACCCTATTTTGAACCCATCGAAGGCCTTCACACAATAAGCATTAGAATTTTGATGCATTGTGCTCTAGCTATAACTTTGAGTGACCTAGGTAACCCTATTTTGAACCCATCGAAGCCCTTCACACAATAAGCATTAGAATTTTTATGCATTGTGCTCTAGATACAACTTTGAGCGACTATTGTGACAATGATCTAATTTTAAACTTGAACGAGCATGCTACATCCTTGTGTGGGGTTTGTACGACATGGATATTAATATTATTGTATCTTTTGAGTAGTTATTGAGATTACAAAATGCATCATGATTCGTTCAAGTTCGAGAAAGTGAGACTAGTTATTTTTAGGCTCACCATTCATAAAAAAAGATAGGTATCCATTTACCAAAATGTATTAGTGTCATTTTCTAAATATTTTGGTAATAAATAAATTCACCTTCCAAAATGGATAAAAACACCCAATTAAGTGTACATCTAACCTAAAGGTAGAACCTACTATACATACTCACTTGTGAAGCAATTTTCATCTCTACAAAAGAAAAATAGCATTGAAATGAAATAAGACCACAAACAAACATACATACAATTAAAGATAAACCAATAATGCATTCATAAAGCAAGTATTATTTATTTATCATTTACTCCATAAAACAACCACCGACATCTATTTTATAAAGTATTCACATTTTAAATATATCAAAAAAAAAAACCTTTATGAAAAAAAAACTCCTGCAAACAAACGCTTCACAAATATGTATGTTTACACATTCTAACATTACATATTTTACTTTATTTAACCCTTCGCATTTCATTGCATATATAAACATATAACACATAATTAATTCTTCCCAACTCAAAACCCAATATATACGATAGAACTTAAATCCAAAGGCACACTTTCCACCATTTAAATTTAATGACAAAAATAGCTCTTAACGCCAAAACTATACTTCACGTATGACTCATTCACAATTATAAAAAAGAAAAGAGCAACATTGTGAGTGAGAAAGTAATTTTGAGGAAGTTTGTATGTGGGAGAAAGATTAGCAACCCTTTACATTGAGCCACAAAACCCCAACTAAATTTTAGAATGGTCGAGGGGATTGGAATGGTTGAAATGGGGATTGGAATGCTCTCATTTCAAACAGTGAGGAGATAAAAATCGCTCATGGGGTGATTATGGGCCATGCAGCAGTAGCATGAGGGCTTGGGACTCAATGGCAAGGGATGGAGGTAGGTAATATCCTCATCGAGCGTGGCTGGAGATCCCCAAGCTGGAGGAAGCTTTTGAGTAACAGTGAATTGCCATCCGGTCAAGATTCTCCAGGGCATGACCATGCTCCAGGCCTGCAAGTTAGGGGGGGTCAATATCTCTCAATTCTGCTATCATTCCCACCTATCCATCATTAGAAATTTCCCCATGTGTCTCGTTGAGGTCGAGAAGAGTCCCAAGCCCATGGCATCTTGCGCTATGCCTACGCTTCCTGGTAATTAAACGCCTTCGCTCTTTTCACTATGGTTTCCACCAATACCAAAGCTGTTAATTGTTTCTTGAGGGTTTGAATCGGAAGGATGCTGATTTTAGGGTTTAATTGATAGGATTGAAAATAAATACTGATACCCCAATGGTGAAGAAGGAAAGGGAAGGGGTGATGGAGTTTCTTTTGATGAATCATCCGTTGGATTTCCCAATCTGTGACCAAGGAGGGGAGTGCGATCTGCAGGATCGGTCTATGGCTTTCAGATTAGATCACGAGCGTTTCATCGAAACAAAGAGGTTTGTGTTGGATAAGAACCTCATCCCTCTCGTCAATACTGTCATGACAAGGTGTATACAGTGTACAAGGTATGTTATCCCATTCCCATTCTCTGCCAGTCAGTGCCAGTTTGATTAATTTTACAAATAAACCCAAACTACCCCACATACACCCACAAGGCAAATTTAACCGTAGTCATTCTTACAATTATTCATTGTTTTTTACCAAGAAATATTATTTCTTCAATATTACAGTATTTGTTTTCTTCCTTTTACTTGAAACTAATTTGCTTAGATATTGTTTCATGTGAAATTGGAATTCTTTGAGGACATTTTCAAGTATGGAGCTTTTCAATGTTTGTAGATTTTGTTTCATGTCTCTTTCGAACGGATTCACAATTAGTAATTTGCATGATTGTCCATTCCCTTCCTCAAATTATAGGATCTAATGCAACTAGGATTTTTTCTCCATTAACATATGCATCTGACTGTTCCAAATTTGTAAGTTGCATATATTTGCAAGCCAATTGTGACACCTTTGGACTAAAGGGGACCTACTGGAACCTGACCTAGTGCTAAGCAGTTTCAACCTTGTCAAGTTTCGATCAATCCCTATTTTAACAGATATGATCCTGCACATATTATGTGTTCTATTAGTTTTGAATATGGAGTTATGATGCATATTGGTAGATAAACAAAAATTGGTATTCCTGCTCCTAATCAGTACTTCATATGCCAAAAACACTAAAGAATACACAATAAATTTATAAAATAAATTATACAGGGAAAATATTATGTGACAAAAACTATTTATTTAATTGAGGGGAACTGCTCCATATTACAAAAGGGTGCCTTGCATGGCAACTTGTGAAGGAATTAAGAATAAATCAGACACCCATAAGTGTGTGTATATAGTATATACACACAAAAGAGTTCCTTGCATGGAAACTTGTAAAGGAATTAAGAATAGCTCAAATACCCAAGTTTTTGAATTTATTTTTTGCAATGAAGATGCATCTCTTTATTCATGGGGACATCATTTGAGTGTCCTGTAGATCCTTTGAAATCCGGTTTTAACGGCAGAGAGATTGTATTCTTTTTCCTACACCAAAATGATTTTGGAGCAGTTGCACAAACTTTTCCCTTGTAATATATTTCTTCTGTCTGAGCTTTGATATCCTTCCACCTTTTCTATTTTAATTTCTTTATAATATTCACAGTCCTGGTTTGATGTTTTATTGCCAGGATCTGTTTTTCTTTTTGCAGCAATTTCATTATGGAGTAATCTCTTTACCATCCGATCTATTCTCGCACTATGCAATCTGAATTCAACTTCATCAGATAGAAATTTACGTCCAATTTGTATTGGTTCGTACAGACTTGAGCTATTGGAATCTCAAACATTACCATAGATGAATATCCTACTGCATGAATAATATGGCGAGTAGGATGACCAAGTTTGGTAGGAACCTTATCTATATATATCATATTAATGTCTGGTCCAGAATCTATCAAGGTGGGAAAGATAAAATATTCATTTTCAATCCTGATTCCAAGAGAGACAGTATATCTTTGGTGCACAATTGCATTTACTCTGAAATCATCAAAATCAGAAAGTTTAGGGCCTCTTACGTCAATGAATTTTGACCCTTAATCTCTCGGCTCTTGCTCCTCTGTTTCTTCTTCCTCAATTTGGAGGCTTGAATCTGAGCTTTCTGGATCCTATTTAGCTTTCAAGCTTTTCTATTGTGGTTCAGAGTTCCTTGATCTTCTTTTTCAAATTGTTTTGTTCTCTTGCTAGGTCATGTAGTGTTACCGCTTTTTTTGGTCTGTCTCTAGCAATGGCATAGTATTTATTTCATAAGAAGGGAGAGTTGTTGCAAATAGATTCCAATTTGATTTTGCATGAAAATCGAACTTCCTTGATCTACTACTAGCCCTTGATCGTTGGTCTTCTTTCTCTTTTCTCTTTTGTAGGAATGCTTCTGCAAAGGCTTTCGTTATTGTTTGTTTGGATTGGTCTTCTTCCATTTCTTCTATTTGTCTCATCATCATTGAGGCCTAATTGGTGATCCTTATCATATTGCATTAGGAAGTGGAGGCCTTATATTATTTCCCTTGAAAGATATGTAGCATAAACATTATCATCATCTTCATTGGGATTGCTACTGAAATTTTCTTCTGGGATTGAGCAATGGAAATCTTCTGAATCAGAGCATTTACATTGATGGTCCTCACCAACTTTCAGTATTTGATCAAAATCTATGCTTTCTTATGATGAAGAATAATTTCAGTTTACTTCTTTTGATGAAGAAGATTTTTCTGCATTGTATGTATCTCCAAAGGCTCTGCTTTCTGGGCACTAGGTTTCTCCGTGTCCCTTCTTTCCCAAAGTGCACCTTTATAATTTTTAATCATCTCTTTTGGGGACATATGTACCTTCTTTACTCTAGAGAAACTGGTTTGTTCTCTTGGATTTGTTGGGTTTGGGCATTTATTTGCATAATGCCCAAGTGTGCCACATTTGTAGCATTTTGGTTTTGGAGAATACTTCCATCTTAACTTTCCTCCAAACTCGTCCTTGTTTTTCATACTAGTAATTACTCTTACCAGTCTTTGAGGAATACCATTTGCCATATTTTTTGGGTTTCCTCCTTTTTCTATGGTATCTTTCTAATTCTTTTTCTTCTTGTATTTCCTGTATCTCTCAAGATATACATACTTGTAGTATTTGAATTTTCCCTTTTTTCTAGCCTTTTGTTCTCTATTTTCTTTGGGGGGAGTATGGCTCTTGCATTCTATATTGTTTGCATACTCCTGCTTTTCTTTGAATACATTCTTGAGTAGCTTTGGTGGTTGTCCTCCTCATGCATATATCTCCTATACAGCTGAGTATGATGTCATAGTATTCATCCCGACTGTACTCTGTCAAGGATTGTTTACTTAAAGCACTAGTGAAAAATCCTTGGAATTTTTTTGGCAATGCAGAAATGTATTTTTCTTCCAAACTTCTCTATCACCATTTTCTACATCTTGTATTCTAATTACCCAATCTCTGTGAAACAGTTCAAAATCTAGGAGGATTTTCATATTGAACAGGAATTGGGTGTTTTCAGCTTTCATATTTTATGTTATTACTCCCTAGTATTTTATTATTTCTGCATTCATGCAACCTATTAGGTTAGACTCTTCAAGTCCCTCTGCATTTTTTGTTTTTGTTTGTTCCCATTTGTTCCATGTTTCCATTGTCATTGTTCTTTGCCAGCATTTTTGCAGGGCTCCTATAAACGTTGGTATTATCATTCTAGAAGAAGTAGGATCTTTGCCATTGGCTACATAATCTCTATAGACAGTAAACATTCTGTATATCATCTGTTCTATCTTCTGAGTACTAGATCCATTCAAGTTCCATTATAAAACTTCTGGTGACCATGGCATTTGGTTAATATTCATTCCATCTTCTAGATCTGGAGCCGGAGGTCTGTGCATATGGTATGGAGTCCTTTCATGGGTTTTCTTACTTGGGAATTTTTATCCCCAGTGGTGGGAAGGATTAATTGGACTGCCATTGCCTAGGCTTCTTGGGGTGAATTTTTCTCTCATCCAATCTCAACCTTTCTCCTATTCTTTCTTTCTTTTTTGGCTGTTGTTGTTCCAATGGAAGGAGCTGGAAAAACATTTCTTGAGATCTGAAATTTAGAGGTAGTCTAATATATCTAATTTTTCCTTGGGTTTTGCTTTACCCAATTCTTTTTAGTCCTTTTATTGATTTTACCAGTGATGGTCAAGACTTGCTTGATCTCTATCATTACTTGTTTAAGGGATTCTTCTGCATTTCCATCATGAGTATGGAGTTGATCTAGTATTGAATGTTCTTGATGATATTCTCCTATGACATCTTTATCAGACCTTTAATATACTCAATCTGTGGGGTTGTAGCATATCTAGCATAATGAATTTGTGAATATAACCCCCTAAGTGCAACATTTGCCTAATTTTCTTGTAGATATTCCTCTTTGTTTTCCCTTTTTGGTACTACAAAAGGTACGACAAAAATTTGTTCTTCACCTTCTTTTCTCTTGATTACAATGGGATTTTTTACGTGGTAGGACCACAAAGACCATAGCCTCATCCACAAAGACCACAACCAATAATTAGACACAATTATTAAATCAGATTTGACTTCTTTCTGTAGGGTCTAACTATATTACAACAAAATTGTTTTGATCATTTTAGTAGTACGGTGATCACAACCATCTTGCATCCTATTATTTCTTGACCAGTTTATAGGTTGAAAATACCCTACAAAAAAATTGAAGTCTTCCTCAATCTGGTTAATATAAACCTTCATTTGTTTTCATTTTCCATTACTTTATGACTGGAAGCTAAGAGAGCCTTGATGCTCGTGCGCCTTTTGAGAATTAATGGTAAAGGATTATTCTGGTTATTTTTATTGGAAAGCAACATGGATTTATTGTTAACCTTCCTTATTGAATGATAGTTTAATCAGTTCTAAGGACCTATTTTGTATTTCATCACGTAATTTTATGTTTTTTATTTAGGCAAATCCAAACGAGCATTTTACCCTTGCTTACCCATCTTCTTAGGTCATAGAGAAGCATAATGGCCATGCTTGTTGCAGTTGAAGCTCTTGGTATGGCTTGAATCCTTATTCTTCTAGCTATGGGGCCTTGAATATTCTTTCTTCTTATAACCCTCCTCGAATTCCTTCTTTCCTCCCTCCATCGCCTTCTCAATGAGGGCTAAGTCTGAAACATCCTCATAACTGATGGAAAATTTTTGTAGTCTCACCTCCTCTCCAATAAAAGCATTTGATTACTACTTAAATTCAAGAAAATGTTCATAACCATTGATTACTTGGACAAGGTTGTGCTCCAATGGACTAAACCATTCATAGAAACCCAAACTAGCTCATTATCCTCAACTGTGTTTCCAATTGTTGCAATCTGGTCTTTCATCTTTGCTTTTTAATGAGATTGCTTGCTAATGTTTTGCTTGTATGGGAAGAGGTGAGCTTGTTATTCAAGAGCATCTTCTTAGATATATTCGCACTTTGGAACAATGTTTCCACGGCATCATACATGTATTTGGTTGTGTTTTCCCTGACTATACAAGGGATCAAGTGATCCTTCACTAAATCCAGCAGGATTCGCTTTACAGTTACTACCTTGTTGTGTTTTTCCAGATATTTGGGTTTGTAGGTGGTGAAACCATCTTCTCTACAAGGTACCACAAGTCTACCATTTTTGGGAGGTTTTACAATCTCAATTTCCACAACACAACATTGAAGAGGCTCCCTCCAACAAGTGACGTTCACATGCTGGGAATGGCCATTGTTTCCACTGCTTTGTTGCTGCATCAAAAATAGGATTTGCTACCCCACAAACCTTCTGAGGTCCATGTGCCAATCACTGCACAATTGTGCTTCGATCATTGAAGCTTGGACATACTACCCACTGCAATCCTCTGACACTTCTCTACTCTAGACAGTGTGTTCCTCTCCATATATGGAATCTGGGAAATTTCAGAAATTGTGCTCTAGTACCATAATTTTTTTTTAAAACCATGGACAGTAGACTTTGTACCAAAATAACATAAACTACTAGATAGTTGAAACCTTAAATCCATTCAAATCATTTTCTTCTAATAATGATTAAATTTACAAAAAACATACTGCAGAAAAATTATAACGGAAACTAACAGGTCTGTCCTGACTCCTAAATCACATCATTCTTACTCTTAAAAGACAAAAAAATCTTAGTAGATGGACTATCAAAATATTTTACTGCTTTCGTATTGTCCGATCTGAAATCTGCTACAGGAAAACCACAGGAAACTAATTCACTATTTGTTGCTCCAAAATGAATGGATAAACCTATACCCTTGCCTTCTCTTTTATACACTAAGAAGAAGAGTAGGTACATGCACAATATAACCCTCAACTGAAGATGATATGAGGCATTCAAGCATGCACCCTACCTACTATACTGCATGTGCCTAACTGAATTTAGACTTAAGCTAGAAATTAGAAAACTGCTTAGTATTCTAACACATGTAATTTCATGTGTCCTCTTTTACTTAACTGAGAAACGACATGCAAGATGATATGAATAGATTACTAAACATAGAAGAGCAATACACTCTTATAACACTGATTACTCCCTCATAATTAATGTGCCCAAGTGCTGAAGAAGAAATGTATTCTCACTGTCCTTTTAAAGTGCTAGATCTATTCACTGGTGTGTCCCACTGCCCAGTCCTGCAGAAGACTGTTCGAGGTACAATCTAACACCAAGTCCTCATTCATCCATCAACCAAACTATTGATCCAACAAACTACTGAGAAGGAGTATCTCATATGTTTGTCTCCTCAAGGTCCTTTCAATACCAGTACTATATAAAGAATATCTTTCATTACAATGCTCATATACAGAATACAATTTTCCCCTTATTTCACAATGCTTATATAAGGGAGCTAACTATTTAGTCTTGACTGTGCCCATCACATGGGGCTGATCATGGTGGTTAACACAAGCTTCCATGGGCCAAACAAATATAAAAATATCATGGCCATTAAGAGTTTGTTTAGTTTTCATATAATGTTATTTGTGTACTAAATGGTTAATGCTATCTACTATGGATGACATTTCTAACCCTTCAATAATGTAGTACTTATTTACAAGTAACACTCTAATCTATGATTTTATATTTTATGCTACTATATTGGCATTGGGCGTGCATTATAATAAATATAACATATATTATATATGGAATACCCTTTGGATTTTTTGGGTAGGTGTGCTCATGGATTTGCAGCTTTCGATCCTTGCTTCAATTTGCGTTCCACAACATTGGTTTGTTGAATACCTTTATGTTTGGTTTAAAACTTATGGTTGATACTTAATATAAATTTCCATGTACCAACATGCATTGCATGGAATGATATACACAGGATGTAGTGAAATGTATTTTAACATGCCAAAGTTCTGGTTGCAAATTATATTTTTGTTTGTTTTGTGTTTATTTTTCTTCACAAGCACAATTAGATTTTGTATTAGAGAAAATTGCACCCAAGTTGTGTAGTGTTGTAATACAAAAGGAGTAATTGTTGTAGATAAGATAAGATAATTTTATTAATGTTCGACAAGTGACCACTAAAGTAGGTCAAATAGACTGTTGGTTACAATGATGTCAATACAAAGTGGGAGCTCTAAAGCATCTCCTATAATAAATAATATGCAGAAAGAAAAAATGAAAATGAACTAAATCATGCAGAGATAATCGGTAGGCTCCAAGGTGGGAAGCCCCTCGGGGAGAAAGATGAAGAATACAAGCAAATCCAAGTTATGGATCTAGAAATGGTATGGAAATTACATGCAACATGTGCATATTGCATTTGTAGAATTAATGGATATTTCATTTACGCCCTTATAAAAAATAATCCTCGAACCCGGTCTTTTTTCTTTCTTTCTTTTTTAAATCAACCCACCCCATTGGAAAGGTTCTACAATATATTTTTTTCTTTCTTCTTTTTAATCTCAATCCACCCACTCAACCCACTTTATTGGAAAAGGTTCTTCCACAATCCTCTTTTTTTTTTTTTAAATTTCTTCCACATTAAATTTCTTCCACAGGAAATAGCTAAATACTGGACGAACACATCTTGCTCTTGAGGTTTGTGAAATTGGTAGGCATTGTTGAAGTTCTTTATCCCAAACAAACAGTATGATGCAATTACACATTATAGGAGGTATGTATAGTGAAAGGATGTCTTTCCTTGCCATACTATAGTTACCAGCCAATCCCAAGTGTTCACTCTTTCACCAACTAGTGATTCACTTATTCTTTGTAACTGGTTATCATTTTTGTGAAGATTCCAACTCTGAGATAAATTATATCAGAACTTATTTTTCCAAATATTATTGTGGTGAATGTCTTTTAAATATGCAATACTTTCATTATATATATGGTGGATCTTTCTCTTGAGTTTTGTGAAATTGGTAAACATTGTTGAAGTTCTTTATCCCAGTTTGAAGCAAATACACATTATATGAGGCATGTATAGTGAATGGGTGTTTTTCCTAGCCATACTATAGTTACCAGCCAATACCCAATGCTCACTCTTTCACCAACCAGTGATCCATGTTCTCTCTGTAAGTAGTTATCATTTTTGTAAAGATTTTAGCTCTGAAATAAGTTATATTAGGCTTTATTTTGCCAAATATTATTGTGGTGAATGTATTTTAAATCTACAGTACTTTTAGTATATATATGGAGGATATTACTCTTGATAATTGGTAAGAATTGTCGAAGTTCTTTATTTCAGATAAACAGTCCAAAGAAAATACACATTATAGGATGTTTGTACAGTGAAAGGGTGTTTTCCTCCCCATACTATAGTTACCAGCCAATACCAAGTGTTCACTCTTTCAACAACTAATGATCTATGTATTCTCTGTAAGTAGTTATCATTTTTGTGAAGATTCTAGCTGTGAGATAAATTATATCAGACCTTATTTTTCCAAATATTATTGTGGTGAATGGCTTTTAAATCTGTAGTACTTTCATTATATATATGATGGATCTTTCTCTTGAGGTTTGTGAAATTGGTAAACATTGTTGAAGTTATTTATCCTAGTTTGAAGCAAATACACATTATAGGAGGTCTGTACAGTTTGAAGTGTGTTTTTCGATATATTTTTATCTCATAACTTGGGAACACTATCCACAAGTTCTTAATCAAGGAACTTGTACCTGTGCAAGGTCTCCAAATGCTCTGGGCTGCTGGTATATCTGAATTTTTTTGGGTCTCCGTCGTCAAAACATATTTGGTTTTGATTTTCTTTCTCACCTTAGTAAGAGAATGACATTATTTTCCTACATCCCACTCTAGATAAACTAGATCAGAAGCTTTCTTTTCGTATTCTGAATCCAAACAGGGATGTAGGCAAGCAAGTGTCAATACATGTTAAAGATAGTGCACAGGTACAAGCTCATGGATGCAAGTTATGAGATAGAAATATATCGAAAAACACCCTTTCACTGTATAGACCTCCTATAATGTGTGTTTGAGAAGTCACGATACATGTTGTCGTGAATTATCCTTATACAGTGATGATAAAATTGTATGGAAGACACATGACAATATACCTTGAGAGAGAAAATATTAATGTCATTGGTCATGTCAGTCCTGTGGGTAAAAAGGGTTGTTTCCCCACCTTTATTGTACACCTTGGTCTTATGGGTATGGGGGTTGACTTACGACCTTGTTTTGACACTTAGTAGACTTATGGTCCTTTTGGTCTTAGCACCCTTGTTGTATGTGGTACAATGAGAACCTTTGGTATGATGAATTAACCTTATTTTTTTAAATTTATATGACCACTTGACTATTAGTACCCTATCCTAAGTCAACTTAACATTATTTTATGTTATGTTTGGTAACAACCCTAAAAGATAGGGGTTTGTGGATTAACCTTTCTAGAAGGCTTGTTAAGATTATAAATTCAAGTCTTGAATTTCATTTTAGAGAGTGCGTTCACAAGAGAAATTTGAAGATATGATCTTTCACTTGTCTAGGATTTGTTGATGCTAATAGATTGATGTCTAGGGTTTTGTTTCTATCTCTGAGTTGCCACCACCTCTCCTCTTATCCTGCTAGTGTTTTCATCTTCCTGTTCAAGTTGTTGCTGTTATGAATAAGTCGTGTCAATCTTCTCAGCTTGTTAAGGGTTTCCTTGATGTGTGCTTATCTTCCTTGAGATGGGCATAATATTTTTTAGGATGCTAATTCTGATAGAAGCCCTTCTTGGGGAGGCCATGACTAATAGACACCTTTCTGTTAAGGGTTGTGACTAATAGAATCCTGTTAGGGTTGGGACGTGATTGATCTAAGCCCCTTAGATTTGAACTATGATTTGGGCCATGACTGGGTGGAACCCTTCTTGAGTTGGGTCATGACTAGGTAAAACCCTTCTTGGGTAGGCCCTGACTGTTTGACCTTACCTTAACTGAACCATAGAATGTTGGTGCTTTCTCTAACAGGTCATGACTATTGATGAATTTTTTGAGCCCTCTTGGACACGTTGTGACTTTTTTGTGACTTCTTAGATTGGGTCGTGATCATTGTTTCTTTCCCAGACTTAGGATGTGACCCTTCTGCTATTTGTTAGAGTGGATCGTGACCCTTGGGACTTGGGGTTGTTTAGACTTGAGCTATGACTCTTGGATGCCACCTGTGCTGGGCTGTGACCATTGTGTGTGCTCATTGAACTTGAGTTGTGACCTCTATGAAGTGTTTGTACAGAGCTATATTTCTTGTGGGTTGTTAGGACTCTGAATTGACCTTGCTGGGTTGCTAGGATCTCAATGTGACTTGTGTTAATATTCTTGAACTGGTTGTGATCTTGTTGGTGCCTAACTGTGTTTGGGGCTGGGTATCACTGTTGGGGTTTTCACACTTGGTGACTGAGTCATATTGACTGCTACTGTATGTGCCTAACCTTATTCCTAGCCTTTTCTCTCTCAATGTGTGTCAACTATTTCATTGTTGATCTTGTCCTTTTAGTGACAAGATTTGATCCTAAAAGTATCTGAGTATAGGGCTGATTCAACCAGATATGAACCGGCATTGTTATTTATTAGTTTCCAGTCATTAGTTTGTTTTTTGTACTATATTATTATTTATGTTCTGTACATTGCATTTGATGAAGTGTATCTCAAGGACCATCTTTAACACAGTGACCATTGAAGCGATAAAGTTAAAAGAGATGAAAGTTATGTTTTCTAAATTTATCTTGCCTTGCTATAGTTGTACCAATTTTGGGGCTGTGTATCACTGCTGGGGTTTTCACACTTGGTGACTGATTCATATTGACTGCTATTGTATGTAGGGCTGAGTATCACTGTTGTGGTTTTCACACTTGGTGACTGAGCCATATTGACTACTACCCCATTTAGATCATTTTTTTGTTGAGCAATATGTAATTTTTAAAATTTCTGGTTGTTGAACATTTGCTAGATTATAAATTGTTTTTCTTGGATTTGAACTTTAGAATTCATAGTTTAAGGAAATATATAATGTAACGTGTCTATGATTGCAGAGAATGATAGGGTTGTAGCATAGAGTAATATTGAAAGTACTTCAGATCCGTCTCATTGGATTATATTTACTGAACACTTTGAAGTGGGTGACCAATAAATCGTTTGAGTAGCTGGGTTGATGATAGTTAGAAACTTAGAGGAATGAGTGGCACTACAGTAGAATTAGGAATTGAGGATAATTTTGTTTCTCAGTTATAGAGGGCTCAACTGGTTGATGACACAAAATCAGGTTAGGTCCATGATACCACCAGATCACAGGAAAAAGGTGATGCTACTGCCATGCTACTGCCTCACAAGCTGCAGATGTTGGTACTGTAATGATAGAAACGTTACAATCATAGGATAATGATATATAGAGAACCAAGGAATGTAATCAATCCCATGTTGAAGATAATGCAATCTATCTTCCTTTTTCGACCATTAGATACTCAAAGTTGTGTATTAATCTTTTTTACCATTATAGAGGACTCTGTAAGTTAGGTTCCCAAATTCTTAAAGGGTTCTAGCTCAATGGAGGAGCGCCTTCCTTACAAGAAAGAGGTTGGTGGTTCGATTCCTCCATGCCCTAATGATACTATAATATCAGTTAAAAACAACTAAATTAGTAAGCAAAAAATAAGAGATAGGTGACCAAACAAAATGACGAAAACTTGTATATAAAATTACTAAAAACGACTAAATTAGTGACCAAAACATGAGAGATGTGAAACTAGGCATTAAAAAGGATGCAACACGTGGTGCTAATGATGGAGCCAAACATGGCGTTGATATGGTAGAAAAATAAGATGTTACTTTGGATGCAAAAGATGGTGCTACATAAGAAGAAAAATATGGTGCAACAATAGAAGAAATATTTGGCGTCATTTTGGTAGCAAAACATTATGCAAAAAAGGAAGCAAAAATTGATGCAAAAAAGGAAGCAAAAATTGATGCAAATTTGGAAGCGAAAATTGGCACATATTTGGAAGTAAAACATGGTGCAAAATGGGATACTAAAGTGGTAGCAAAAATGGGTGCAATATTGGATGCTAACATGGTGCTATTAAGGATGCAAATATGGCTCTAACGAGGGTTTCATTTAAGAAGCAAAAGCAGACACTTGCTAGGAAGCAAAATATGACGTTATTTAGGAAGAAAACGTCGACGTTGTTTAGGAAGCAAAGTTGGACGCTATTCTGGAAGAAAACCTCGACATTTTTTAGGAAGCAAAGTTGGATGCTATTCTGGAATCAAACCTTGACGTTGTTTAGGAAGCAAAGTTGGACGCTATTCTAGAAGTAAAAAAAAGAGACGCTATTTTGGATGCCATAAAGGATGCTATTTAGGAAGCAAAAAAAGGCATTTTTGAGACGCTTTAAGTTTTGTCCATGACGCGTCCCATTTAGCGTCTAGTTTTAACACTAAATGTAAACAAAAATTACACTAAAAGGGACGCTAAATGGGACACTAATTACAGGATTTGTTGTAGTGTGTGCAAGAGGAAAGAACATCAAGAATCCCTTTCCGAAAAGTAAAACAAAGACTAAAGGTATGTTGGAACTAATTCATTCTGATGTATGTGGTCCTATGCCCTCCATATCATTAAGTGGATATATGTATTATGTCACATTTATTGATGATTATTCAAGAAAGAATTGGATATGCTTCTTGAAGAACAAGAGTGAAGTGTTCAGGAAATTCAAGGACTTCAAATCCTTGATAGAGAACCACTCAGAAAAAAAAATCAAGACAATGAGATCATATAATGGTGGAGAATACACTTCAAAGGAATTTGAAGAATTCTATACGGAGGTAGGAATCAAGAGGGAACTAACCACTCCCTATAATCCCCAACAGAATGGTGTTGTGGAAAGAAATAATAGAACTATCATGGAAGCATGGAAGACCATGATTCATGACCAAGACCTCCCTATGCAACTATGTGATGAAGCAATAAGAACAACCGTATACATGTAGAATATATTATCTCACATTTCTCTGGGATTCAAGACTCCTGAAGAGATGTATATAGGAAATAAACCTGAAGTGATCCATCTCAAGATATTTGGATACTAAGTATATGTACATATTCCGAAAGAGAAGAGAACCAAATTGGATCCTTTTGGAAAGAAGGAAATATTTTTTGGATATTGTGAAGTATCCAAAGCCTCAAGGATATACATCTTAGGATTCCATCACATCGAGTGTTATCACCATTTTTGGACTAAGAAATTGAAATCCGCCCCTAGTTGAATGATGACAGGGAAGGGACGGCCTGGATGCGCAGCGCAGAAGATCGAAGGCCAAAATTATTTCCGCCAAGGAAAAATTAGAAGCGGAAAAGGAAAGGAAATTTGGTTTTAAAAGTTAAAATCCTGAATTCTGAGTTTCATAGTCCAAGATCCGATGGTTCAGAGAAAATTCATACAAATCAACGGCTCGAAAAGCAATAAAAGGCAGAAGCGGAAAAGGTAAAGTTTTGGGTTACAAAAATTGGAAAACCTGACTTTTGCTTTCCGCAGTCCAAGATCTACAGCTCAGAATGTTTCCAAACAAGATCAACGACTTGGAAAATAACAAAGGGAGGAGATTGGAAAGTGAAAAACATAAGAATTTGATCATGAAAGGTTGAAGTTACACATTCCGTGATCCGCCAGATTGACGTCCTAGATAGTTTTCACATAGGATCAATGGTCCGAAATGATCCTGCAACAAAACGACAGAATCAGAAGGGCAGAAAGAAGAAAATATAGAAGTTTGGTCGCAAAAAGAAAAGATCCCACTTTTCATTTTCCGTAGCCTGCAGCTTGATCTCAGATCAACGACTGAGGATGAATCCGACAGAGATCGAAGGTGCAGAAAGAAAAAGACAGAAATAAAAATATTGGAAAGCGAAAATGTGAAGTTTGTGTTATGAAAAGTTAGAATTCTGATTTCTGTTTTTCGAAGCCTGCAAACTTGATCTCGGATCAACGATTGAGGATGAATCTGGAAGAGATCGATGGTGCGAAAATCTAAAGGGCGCAAAGGATAAGGTGGGGGTAGAAAGATCAAATTGAACTGCGAGAAATATAGCAACCCGTTTTCCATTTTTCGTGGACCCCAGATGGACGATCCAGGATAAATCTTTCAGAGATTGATGGTGGATATTTGTTTCACCAAGATAACATGCACACTCAAATTCGGAGAAGTCTTGCATGATGGGAAACATGCCTAAATGACGTATCCTCTTCCCATTGGATATCGTACTCAAAAATTGAGAGTACAAAGGTCAATTTATGGAGCACGATGATGCATATTTTAATGGTGGTGATGAATGGTTGAATCAGATCAACAGTGAAAATTCATTCAACTGATCTAACTTGTGCGAAGAAAATAACTTTCCAAATCTGCAAAATTGATTAAAGGGCGACATGTTTCAACGGTCAAGATTTATGGGGGAGTAAGAGCAATGGTGGATGTGAATTCCACTGATCTAACATGCTCGTGGAAAATCGCTTTTCAAATTTGTGGAATCGCTTAAAGAGGGTGCATGTTTTAACGATGGAGATCAACTCAGAGATGGATCTATGGTGGAGAGAGATTCTGCTAATTCAACATGTACAAATTAAAGAACTATTGAAATATACAAAATCTTGTATACCCGTAGATTTCAACGACTCAGATCAACGATGAGAAGAGATCTACTATAGGTGTGTATTTCACAGCCAGAACATGCACGGAGGATAAAATATTTCAAAGCTGCGAAATATTGTATACCCCACACCTTTGAACGACATATATCTTGGAGCAGGTTGGACCTATGGTCTAGGTTGATTTCGCAATGGGAACAAGCAAGGAGTTTATCAAACAGGCAGATTGCAAAATCGGGTAAAGGATGCATCATTGAATGGTTAGGATGTCTCGTATATCAAGATCTATAGCTGAGGTTTGTTTCACAGGTAAAGATGCAGGGAAGGATAAAAATCTGTTGCAGGTCGGGTGAAAATCCTCTGATCGATCATTTTTAGAAAGCAATCCCTAGTCCCTACAGTCAAAAATCTACAACTGATCCACCATGCACGTTCCAACGTGATTTTCTATTTGGTTTATGATCATGGTGAATCTTCTAGATCATCATTTGTTATGATTTTCATTTCCATGCTGCAATTGTTTTTGGCTCTATTTCAAGGTTGGTCTCGGGATCCTATGAAAATATAAATATTCCCTCAATAGAGGAAGATAGGGTTGGAACCTGTGAGAATTTTGTGTTATGCATTTTGTGATCTATCATTAAGAAAATTGTAGATCCGAATGCTGTCATGTTGCTACAAAGATTACTGTGTAATTCATAGTCACAGTCTGCTATTTCCTTTCCTATGTGCATGTTTATCCTATTAATCCCACCATTATGTGTTATTCATATCTGGAATAAGTGTGTAATATTTCAAAATTCATATTGTTATGCTCTGACTATTGTTTTCAGGTATTCACCAATCTTTCTTTCCAAAGTTGATGCAGAATTCATCTTTTAGGTGCTCTATGTTGATGGATTTTTCTTGTTCTCTCTTTATCATCAGACAAACGGCTATTTGACTGTAACTGAGTGCTACCTTGCATTTGTATAATCTCACCTGCAAATTGTTCTATAATTCATAAATATTTGTGACTCCATATCCCAATATATGCTTGCCTTGTTTCAACCACCAATTGAATATGAAGTTTTATTTCATTTTGTATCTGGCCTTGTTAAAGAGGTATGAGAGATTCCTCTTTAGAAAGGAAAAATCCAACTCCCTTTCTTAAAGAGGTTTTGCAGTTACCTTGGAGTCTACCCTCCACATCCTAGGGTAAAATTATGAGTGCTAACAAATTGACACTGTTGTTAGGGAACGAAAGTGAAATCAACCTTGGGAGACGACAAAGATTCCAAGAAGAAAGGGTTTCTGTGGGAAAACAAAGACTTATGCATTTGAAATAGGTTGTATATTTTCCCTGGCGAATCCACATTGATTTAGAGCAAGATTTTAGAAGGCATCCTCGATCCCAGGAGGTCACATACACAAGGTAACCCTAACACTGAAATATTACTGAGTGTGGAAAATCCAGAAAGATTGCTTATAATTAAGGGGAAATAACAAATAGATATTTCTCAGTTTGGTGCTTCATCTTTTCAATAATTTCATAGCATTTAGGATTTTGGACAGGAATTTTTTTTTGGAAGATCGTTGTTGAAATCAAAATCTGAATCTGATTTGAGGGAAATAGAAATTAATCCTAGTAGGCTAGAATCATATTTGCTTGATTCTCTTTGGCACAATCTTCAAAACTCGGTGAAAAATGAAGGAAGAAATCCTGTTGTTCAAATCTTTCAGCCTTATATCCCACCAACTGTTAAAACCCATCCAACCTTTCAAGCTCCTCCTTGTGTTTCAAATCCACCTAGACAAATGGATGCTAGGTTTGATCCATTGGCCTTACTTGCTGTACTGCATGACCCTCCTCTAAATTACGCCTAAATAATTACCTTGTATGACGGGGATGGAAATTTCATAGCAAGACAACATGTTGATAGATTTGAAGATTTTGTTAACTTGGAAGAGGTTGATGATGATGATGTGGGGATGAGGTTGTTTGCACAAATTTTGTCAGGGGAGGCGAAGTAATGGTGTAGAGATTATTTGCTAGGTCCATTGCCACATATGAAGCTTTCAAAACTTAATTCTTAGAAAGATGGGATGATAATAAAAGTCCTTTGTAGGTGCTTTATCAATGTAATAATCGTAAGAAAGGAGGTTTTGAATATGTCCATGAGTTTTCTAGTCGATTTTTGAGGGTGTATAACTCTATTCCTTTTGATATTAAACCCCTGGTAGGCGCTGCAAAACTCCATTATGCTGATTCCTTTGATGGTGACTTTGCATTATTATTGAGAGAGAGGAAATCAACAAGTATTCCTGCTATGTTTCAAGATGTTCTGGAAGTGGAAGCAAATATGATGGTAAGTGGAAAATTAAAGCAGAAGGTAGAAACAAGGAAAGATAGAGAAGAAAATTACCTTTTTCTTCCGCTGCTACTCCTTAAAATGATGTAAAATTTGAAATGATGTTGAAAACAATGGAGAAATTGATGGATAGGATGACTGTGGATAATAGACCATTGAACAGAGAAAAAAATGAACCTCAAATCAGGAACCCAAACTTCATAAGGCCCAATATTCCCCCACCTCCACAAATTAGACAAAGAGATATGAGGAATCCTAGAAATCCAGATGATCAAAAAATAAGGCCACCTTTTCCTGAGAACTATGTTGCATATGAAGATGAGGCTGAATATATTGAGGATCATATTCACCATTTTGGTGACTTGGATTCTGAAATATACCTAGAACATAGTATCACACCAAGAGATTTGGAATGTTTCCGCCAATGCGAGAGGAGGAAGCGATATTGAGATTAGGGTTTCAACATCAATGCTAAGTGAATGAGAGGAAGATTTGGAATGTTTACGCCAATGTGAGAGGAGGAAGTGACTTTGATATTAGGGTTTCAATATCAATGCTAAGTGGAGGAGAGAACTTTGATTCTACTGCAATCCACACCAATCTACAATTTCACTTGCAAGTATTTCAAATCCCTTTTGTGTATGTTCGCAAGGACCAAAAAATATAGTCACAATTTTTTCTTATCAATCTTGAAATGGTGACCTGGGGGTTTGTATAGTTTCTTTTTCCTCTGGGATGTTTGCATCAGTAGCATAAATTGCAAAAGTTTAGATTGCCTCAAGAGAGACCTCCTTAATACAGGTATGTTTGTACATAAATTGCAAGTAGTTTTGATATGTTAGTTAGCAGGAAATGAGGGAAAAGCGATCCATCTTAAATAAGCAATGACCATTTTGATTGGATGTCAACCTTCTGGTCTACCCAATCTTCAAAACCAACCCCCAATAGTGAAATTATGTCTATGACTGTATTATAAGAACAAATAAATTGGATCATTTTGCTTATTCCCTTTTGACATTAACAGGGTTGAAGTTTCTCGGGGGTGATTGAAAAAAAGTGTTCAGTAGGTACTGTGAGTTCAAAAAATTCAGGTGGAGTGCATAAAGATAACTTATATAATAGTCTCAGAGAAATCCTCCCTTGAGGTAATGAATAATCATCATCAGTCATTTGAGGGATTACAAGCACAAGCACAACCTTAGCCTGCCTCCCTACATTCAACCTGACCGACGCCACTCTCTACCTTCGATATGTTCTCCTCCTTACAAATGGTACCGCAGGGATGATGTCTATGAAGGTCGTCATGAAATCCCCAAGGTTGTATTTAATCTTGATGAAAGAAGGTATTTATTTGATCATAATCCTTAGGGTTTTGAATTCTTCATGTTACCATGTTCTAACTTTTGGTACAGTTCTTCAGTTGTTTTGCATTGGAGCATAAATGGTGCAGTAGGATTTCATCATGTATGGTAGTTTAGACCTGAGAAAGGTGCTTGTTTTCTTTGATGATCATCAGAATGAACTCAAAATGTGAGGACTTTATTTATTGGAACTATTTAGACAATAATGTGGTCCACTTGTCTCGATACAATATATGCACTTGTTTGAATATCAATATTTTTTGTTCTTTTAATTAGGTATAGTTCCAACAAAATGGCTGCTAGTCATGTTGCATTCTCTCAAGTACTCAATTTGGCCTGTGGTAGGTAAGTGACCTCTATTATTTTGAAATGATTATGTGCCATTTATGTAAATTCATATTGAATCAATCTACAAAGTTATGATTTAGGCCTAGGTCTATCCCCATGAAGAATAGCACACCGGTGGCCTTTTGGATCCCCAACATATGCAATGATCTTGTCATTCTTGTTCTCTAATTCCAGGACTTCTATGGGGATATCCCCTTTATTTGGAAAAGTTTAAAACTTGTTGTTAGCCATAAATACACACCTCCTATAGAAAAGAGCTGGTTCCCTAGTCTGAATGGTTCAGATCTAGAACAAAACACAGACACAGAATGATAGAATCCCCCTAGATCTGGTTAATCACTTGAATGGAATGCCATGATGATTATCTCAAAGGTTTTCCTCACTATCCTCACAGAAGAACCTGTAAAAGATGGAAGACAACAAAGAAAACATGATAGCATACAATATAATCAACTAGATCTATACTTGTGACCAAGGAATCAAGCAATATAAACACATGAAACAATACATATGGGAAATAAAAGACATTATTTATTAATAAATGATTGGAGAGACTACAACCTTCATGCCTTGGTGTTGATAGTTCCTTCCAATGGCTCCTTGCCTCTAACTTCACCTTGCCTCCAAAGACTCAAGAATGTTTTTGACAGAGTTTGGGTATGAAGCACAATTCTTCCTCCTTTGTCCCATGGGGGATGAGCTAGTATTTAAAGGCATGGAAGGATAGGTATGGTTGAGGATCTCATGGGTGAGGTGGAGATTAGATCCTAAAATGGAGGATCTCGAGCTCCATTTGGTCCTAAACCATAGGGATGAGGCTCCACATAGGCAAGCTTCGAGAATCCTCTTGAAGCTTCTCTTTTTGCCTTCAAAAATCAAGCACCACTTTTCCAAAGAAGCAAATAGGCGGTGATAAGGGGGCACCGCTCTTGGCAGTAAGGGAAAGAGTAGTGGCACCTATCCTTTCTCATGTATCAGGAGTGGTGTTGGCTCTTTTCTTCTTGGGTAACGCTTTTGGTCAATGGGGAAAGAGCGTTACCAGCTCAAAAGAGGGAAAAATTGCAAGGGGTTAATTTATTCCTTCATTTCTCTAGGGAAATTCTGAGGGATTGGAGCAGTCAAGGGGATACCTATATCATAACATGAGGGTGACTATATTTCAGTATAACACTTGTGTATGTACTTTTATTTGTCTTGGTATAGCGAAAAAATTTGACTTCCAAGTAGTCTCCATTGTTTTTCCAGTACATTTTGTGATCACTTACATGGAACAAAATTTTCTTCCTAAGTTCCTTCCTTCCACGGATTTTTACAAGACTCACCTGGAACACATCAGTCATTAAAGTCAAATTTGTACCCTAGGAATATGTTAATTTCTATTTTTATGAAAATAAAATTTGATAACACAATCTTGGTGAAAATTTATAGGGATCCATATATCACAAACATAAAATATGATATTGACTTTTGTAGGTTGGTTATGACCACCTGTCTCAAAAAGGATAGTATTGGACTTCTTGTCTAGGAGACTCATACTATTTGTTTCTTAAACACAAGTATTTTTTGCAATGTAGGAAAATTATTTGTCAACTCTACAACTAGCCCATCTGCTCGCAAATATGACGGATAAATAGACAAATGATGTCTTGTTTTAGAATTGGTCCTTACATTACAAATCTCAAAGCTAAGAGAAATTGAACCGGTCCATTACATTGACTTAAGCTAAGTGAAATGGAAAATATCAAAGGTGTTCCCTAAGTTCACATTAAGTAATAAAGATGTGTATGGCATAAATATTCCCCTCGTTAGTCCAAGGCAAGACAACATCTACCATGAAATGAGTACATGTTTTGTTAGATTTTATCATTTAAGCAATATGATATTAGGATCCTATCTGAGAGAATAACATGCAAAACAATAAACACAAGAGACAAGAGACACAAATAATTTTCCTTGGGGAAACCATAAAGGAGAAAACCCTGCAACTTCCTCAGAGATAGAATGAGCACCAATAGCAATAGTAAAACCCGAAAACATAAAGATGATCTCCGATAGCAGTTGTCTCTTTCTCTGATCCCATCTTCTTCTCTCTCACTCATGTGCCCCAGTGAGTGAGTGTGTGTATAATAAATAGAGAGTCTCACTCTCTATTTATATTCTTTCATTCACTTAACATTTAACCTAGTTATGTAGGCTTGAGTAATCCTAACTCAGTCATGTAGGCTTGAGTAACCACAACTAGGGTACTAATGACCCAACTTGACATTAACTCACTGGGGCCGACTTCTCTAGGAGAGTCTAATAACCATAGTGCCCCACAACTGTGGGGATTTTTCCCTCTGATCAACAAGGAGGGTTAACCTTGACTCAATTGTGGGGACTATTGCCCCGACTTACAATGGAGGGTTAACCTCAATGACTTTACATGATTTGTTTACAATATTGAATCTCCCGATTGGAACATCAGGGCACGACATGACTCAATTACATTACAGATACTTCTCGGAATAAACATCAGGGTACAATACATAAGATATACAAGTGAATACATTCCGAAGTTACAAATACATCAACACTCCCTCTTAACTAGGAAGGTATTCTCTCGACACAATTTATCAGTACAAGTCTTATTCTCTGTATCATCTGGATCATCATAAAGTCATATTCATCTTCAAGTCATCTTTATCATCAAGTCATCACTGGATCTGGATCATCACTTGATCTGGATCATCATCAAGTTTAGATAATCACTTGATCTGGATCATCATCAAGTCTGGATCATCACTTTATTTGGATCATCATCAAAGCTGGATCATCACTAGATCATCATCATCACTGCTTCCACTATATTAATCAAATGGTGCTATCTCTTTATTCTTCTTGTCACAGGAAGTTCTACAGAGCCATCCCTTTTTCATGCTGGTTGTAGGCCTAGCCTTCATGTAGGTCTTCATCATCTTCAGTACTTATATCTGACCATGTAATGAACCGTGTCAGAAAGTCGCGTCTAGCACTTACATCTTACCATGGGAGGAACACATCCAAGAACCATGTCAGAAAGGCACGCCCAACACTCACATCTGACCATGGGAGGAACACATCCAAAACCCATGTCAGAAAGGCTCAACACTCACATATGACCTCATCTTGTCAGAAAGGCTTTGCACTTACATTTGACCATGTGTAAACACATCGCGCTAGAATGACTCTGCACTTAAATCTGACCATGTGTAAACACATCGCGCCAGAATGGATCTTCACTTACATTTGACCATGTGTAAACACATCGCGCCAGAATGGCTCTGCACTTACATCCAACCATGTGAGAACACACCGCATCGGAATGGATCTCAGTCCTAGACTAAGTATTCCTGGTAACTGAACAGGTACCTCCATTCTCCCAGAGAATGGCATACAATGCTTATATCTGATCATGTGGGAACACATTCCACAGTCACCTCAGATGGCTCAACACTCACATCTACAATGGAATGAACCAATCCTCTCACCATGACAGAATGGCTCAGCCCTTACATCAGACCATGGAAGGAACTAATCCTCTCACCATGTCAGAATGTCTCACGAACTCATCACTTCCCCTTGGAGGGAACATCGATATGGAGAACACCAAGCTTCTCCCTGAAGTAAGCAAACTTCACTCTGGCCATTTCTAGCATAGAATCACATCAAGGTTGATTACGTCCAAGGATAATCTGCAAGCTTCGCCAGGACCTATTACATCCGAGGACAACCTACATGACTGGTTACGTCTGAGCAACCTATGAGCTTCACCAGGATTTATGCTCAGACAACCTGTCTCACTGACTATGCTAGAACTCCTTCTTTTGAGAGATCTCGATCTGGATCACTACTCCTCTCTGAATCATATAAAAATGCAAGTCAGATCAACCAAATCAAATAGTATTTTTCAAAATAAACATACTACCTACCAAATAGAAAGTGGCAACATCTTTTTCCTTGGTTGTACTCAGTGCCACGCAGAACTGCTTCCTGCTACACCAAGAAGTGCTCTTCTGTCAATGGCACTGCCCAATCCGAATCCACATAAACCTCCAGGTTAATCTTTTAATTTGTATCATACTTGAGCCCATAATAAACTGTACCCTTCAGGTACCTCACTACATGCTTTGCAACCATTAGGTGAACATCTCTCTATGTGTTCAAAACAAAGCAATTATTTGGTCTTGTATTCATTAGGTACATCAAGGAACAAATCATCTGATGATACATCATGGCATCAATCGACTCTGATGAAGTAACACTCAATACTAGCTTTAGGTTCGATGCCATATGTGTGGTTATGGCCTTGCAGTCCATCATCCTGAACCTCTTCAAGATATCTACTGCATACTTCCCATTTCCACACCTCCATGCTTAGACGTAGTTCATCATCCCCAATTCCTTCATCTTGAACTCAACAGCAAGTCTCCTTCTTGCAACTTTAATGAGTTCCTCTTTTCTGTCAGGAACAAGTCATCGACATATAATAGGAGCATCACTAGTCTTCTACCTTCAACCTTGAAGAAAAGGTTGGAATCCGCTTTACTCTCAGTAAATCCTAGAGTCATCAGTAATCTATCCATCATGTCGTACCATGCCGAACCTCAAGATATTCTACAATCACTCCCTCTGAAGTGGAGCATCATTCTCCCTTTGTCTTTTGTACTATATGTACTGGAGTGACAAATAGCTTCCTTTGCTACTAATATTCTATGTATCCATATAGGGTCACTGGATACCAAGATCTTCTATCTTGAACTTTTTCAAGAGTTCTTCTCACACCCATCTGTGAGCTTGTCATCCTCTATAGGCTTTCATCTTCAACCTTGTAGCAAAGGTTAAGATATTCATCACTCTAGGTGATATTCAAGCTCCTCATGTATTTGTTATCCCATGGGTGCCTTTTGAGCTCGTACAAGGCCTTCTTTCATTTGCACACATGATTCTTCCTATCATGTGTATTTCTAGTGGCTGCAAATGTCTCTTCGTAGTCTATGCCTTCTTTTCGTGAGAATCCTTGTGCTACGAATCTTGCCTTGTATCCCATGATGTTTCCATCTACGTATCGATACTGTATCTTAGACATCATTCTTCTTGAACTGGTCTTCCCTTTCTTCTTGGTTACTTCTTCATAGATGGAAGGTTCTGCATCAATGATGTTGTTGCATTCATCATATTATTCTTCATCTTGAACTGTCGTCACTTGTTCTTCAGAACAAGTCTCACCCTTCTTTGCTTGTAGGCGTCTTGTACACGATCTTTCCTATAGGTCAAATGCATTAGTTGTATGGTTAGAAACATTTCATAAGGCATATTCATAATGCAAAATTCTTATGCACAAATATATTATTATGCAACTCTTTTATCCAATACAACATTCATCCTTATCTCTCAGAAACTTTCTAGATGCCTTCCATCTCTACCAGGACAACATTGAGATTGTGCACTAATCCAATATGTCAGCAAAGAGGTTTCATTCTAGATAAGTAGCAATGGAGAGTTGTATAGCACCATGAGATAGTTACCCATCACATGCATATTAGTAGTATACTGTCATTAATGCAAACATTCTATCATGAATAATAAATCAACTGAATATAAACAAATTCATAACAAAAAACAATATCATGAAGTGACAATTGAATACTTATCTTTATTTGTTTCGTGGGTAGACTCCTTCTTGAGCCTTCAGCTTCATCATCTTCTTCATTCATCATTTATTATCCAAATGCTAAGATGGATAAGAGTTTCTTCAAGAGTTGAGTCCTTCGTATTCCTCATCGCTTGAGGGATCTTCTTTGGATGATGAGAGCTTGATCTTCAGTTGCTCCCATCTTCTTTTCTCTTATTATGAGTCGAGCTTCTTCTTCTTCCCAGAGTCTGCTAAAAGTAATCACTTCCTTCTGGAACACATTCCTTGCATGAATGAATCTCATGATCCTGGGAGGACATTCAAGGTGGCTATCACCACTTCTGCATTCTCCACTTCTTCTTCTACTGCTACAAGTTGTTCTTTGATTTGAGAGACCCTCATAAAGTATGACTGTATGGTGTCTGCGTTCTGTATCTTCACATTCTTCAACTGTTTTCTCAAAGTCATATTCCAATTTATGTTCTTCCCTTCAAATAGCTTGGTCAAGGAATCAAACATCTCTTTTGGTGTCTTTAGGGAAGACACTTGTGGTATAAGGTGATCCTTGATTGAATAAACAATGATCTTCTTGGCCTTGACCAAGTTCTTCTTGTGTAAGGCTTTTAGCTTCATCTCCCTCTGGAACTGGAACCTCTCTACTTATGTAGGTGTCCAATTCATTTTCTTCAGAGAGATCATATAATTCCATGCTTGGAAGTTGTCAACTTCACCAAGCTTATCATCAAGCTGGTGTGATAGATCACTTTGAAATGAGAACCTCAAATGAAAATATCAAAAGATTAGATATTACTGATTTGAGGTGTCCGTCCTGGTTCTGAAGCTTGCTGATCTAGGGTTTGTCAGAGAAACCCCAATTTTAAAAAATTGGAATATTTTAGATATTATTGGATAGAAAGATATACCTCTTCAAGGTGAGCTGTCCAATGTACTCCTTTTCTGAAAACAGTGGAGGGAAGCTCCTGGAACAGGAAGCCCTAGTTTACCAATTTCCTCTACAGAAATTCCTAATACTGTTTCTGAAATATATTCAAAACTAATACTCCTCTATGTCTAAAATTTTCTACTATGGTATCCTCATATGTCCTTGTTCCAACACCATAGGTTTCATCAGAATTGGTTTCACCAATTGGGACTTATGAGAATTTTCCCAAGGTGACCTGTTTCAGGACTGTTCAGAATAGCGAAGTTGTACAAACTTCCACGTGTCATTGTTTCATCTTCAGGGTCTGAAAATTATACCACAGAAAATTAAATTTTGTGCTCGTTTTAAAACATCTTTATAAATTTCATTTGGACCTTATTATCCCAATATATATTAATTCTCCCCAGGTTTCATGTTTAGGGATGCATCCTAGAAGAGGCTGGAACCCTAACATGGAAAAATCATATCTCCTGGAATATAGTGAATTTGAGGCTGAAACTTGGACACAGTGGAAATCAGGATTGTATCTTTGACCTGCAAAAGTTTTGGCCCCTGAGGATTTTGCAACCACAATATATAGCGAATTTACCAAAACTGATCAGTTTTAGTATTTAGGGTTTTTCCAGCTCGGGGTCAAACTAGGGTTTGAATTTCCCAAAGTGATACCCAACCAAAAATATCGACCCAGGTATCTAAACTTCAATTTTGATGAGGAGAACAATCCTATGCTAGGCTCACTAAAAAAATTCTCTTCTGTAAAAATTCCTAATTTCTCGCACCAAAAACTGAAAATGCCCGAAATCGAATTCCGCTTCGACATAAAGATGCACCCTTCAATGGAGAGTCATCCTAGCATACGTTTGCTAATGGATTGTGGAGAGAGACCCAAAAATTAAGATGCCCTAGCTTCTACAGCTGCACAATGTCTTCTTCTCACGTTAACTCTGATACCATGTTAGATTTTATCATTTAAGCAATATGATCTTAGGATCTTATCTGAGAGAATAACATTCACATCAATAAACACAAGAGATAAGAGACATAAATAATTTTCCTAGGGGAAACCATAAAGGAGAAAACCCTGCAACTTCCTCAGAGATAGAATGAGCACCAATAGCAAAAGTAAAACCTGAAAACATAAAGATGATCTCCGACAGCAGTTGTATCTTTCTATGATCCCAGCTTCTTCTCTCTCACTCATACGCCCCGGTGAGTGAGTGTGTATGTAATAAATAGAGAGTCTCACTCTCTATTTATATTCTTTCGTTCACTTAAAATTTAACCCAGTTATGTAGGCTCGAGTAATCCTAACTCAGCCATGTAGGCTCGAGTAACCACAACTAGGGTACTAATGAACCGACTTGACATTAATTCACCAGGGTCGACTTCTCTAGGAGAGTCTAATAACCCTGGTGCCCCACAATTGTGGGGAATTTTCCCTCTGATAAAAAAGGAGGGTTAACCTTGACTCAATTGTGGGGACTATTGCCCTGAATTACAACGGAGGGTTAACCTCAATGACTTTACATGACTTGTTTACATTATTGAATCTCCCAATTAGAACATCGGGGCATGACATGACTCAATTACATTACAAATACTTCCTGGAATAAACATCGGGGTACAATACATAAGATATACAAGTGAATACATTCCAAAGTTATAAATACATCAACTTGTTTTAATCTTCATAACAATAGGGATAAACATAAACATGAGAAGAGGCATGTGAATTGTCATCAACATCCTTAAACCCTTTCCAAGAATAACAAGTCTTTCCACAAGCTCTCTCTATCCAATATTGGATAAGGATTATCAAAAGTAGATTGCTGTAAATGACTATCAAAACCTAAGATAAAAATAACTTGTTGCTCCATGTCATTTCCAACACCTAAACAAGAGTGATTAGCTGAAAAAGTCCATGCAAATTCCAGACTTTTAGATGTAGAGGGTGGAAAATTATGACCTTTAACTATTATTGAAATGCACCAATCCTAGCCCTTAAAGCATACTTATTTGTTGATTTCTTGCCCATTAATTCATCATTTTTAAATTGATTTGGTGGATGGAAATTCTCTGCATAAAATCCCTGACTAAACAGCCCCAATAAATGATGCAAATCAGCATGAACAAAAGCATTACATTGCTGGAAATATCTCTGCAAGAATTGCTCAAAATACACCCTAGGAGAGGGAGTACAATGCTTTGCCCAAAACCTATAATAATAACACCCTTTTGATGCCCTAAATCAAGATAACAACCAGCATTGATTATTGAAGGATATGACTGGAAATTCCTTTCAAAACCTGCATAAACAATACCTTCTTGCTGCCCCAAATCATCATCAAGATCAACATCACTCTCTAGAAAACATGGATGGGAATGATGCCCCTTATTTTCCCTAGAAGAGGGAAAACAAAGATAGCCCAAACTTGCCCTTGAAGAAAGAAAACATTGCTGTTCCAAACTTACAAATAAGACATCATCTTGATGCTCCAAATACGCAATAATATCTAAAGAATATGGATGGAAATGATTGACCAAGTCTGCCCTAAAAGAGGGCACAAAAGGCTTCCCCAAATCTACATAAAAAATCCTCTGATGCTACTCCAAATTTGCAGTAATAGCATGTTGATATGGTTGAAAATATTCATCACTTTCAACACTAAAAGTATCATAAATAGGATCTCCAAACTATCTCCAAGAATCTTCATTACAAGCATGATTTACTTCTAGGAAAATATCATCTATCGTATGATCATATAAGGGTTTGACCCCATCATTTATTCTCTCGAATCAATCAAGCCCTAGACTGTTCTTTACCATAAATTTGTTCCTAAAATGAAACCGGGGTTACTTCAAAAGTTTGTTTGAGGTAAAAATAGGCATAGAATCATTCATCAACATAAGTGGACAAAAATCCTTTTTTTTTTAAAATTATGGATCATGGATAGGCTTATTTGTTACTAAGGTATGCCTAGGATTGAGGTTTAGGGTACTTTTAACCCATATTATAGCCCATAACTTACCAAAATTGTTTATTGACTGCTACATGAATCATATTTTATGTTCTTCTTCCAGGTTTGACCATATAATATGGCTACAAATACATAGAATATGAGGAAATAACCTTATACCATTTTCCCAGAACTAGATCATGGTTGCATGACCCTATAAGAAGCCTCAAATATACCGAAAATGTTACTCTACTTATGCGTTAAAAAAGGGATTATTCCTAGGGACAAAGGATTGATTTTGTTCTAGTCTTCAAACTTATAAAAAAATTCTCAAAACTACTTAAAGTGTGCCCAGATTTGGGAGAGATGGCTTATTTTCCTGCTTACTATTGTTTAAAGACTCAAATCATATTTTATCATCTTAAGTTAAAGACTATTAAATTAGTAATTGTTGATCATCTTTACTGTTAAAAGTAAAAAATATTACTGTTAATAGTAATTATTATAAAAAGAATCAAAAGATAATTTATCCTCTACTTGTCATATTTTTACTCAATTATTGTTTCAAGTGAAATTTTTTGGAATTGCTTGAGATTCTACCTACTTTGTCAACTAATTTTTAGAATATCGATATATCTACACCTCCCTTTTATATGTATATGCTTGAATGTACCAACAAAGTCCACCTTTTATCGCTTGAACAATCCTTGGGGAAAAGTTGGAAGTAAGTTGCCTTGTGGGTGTCGCCTATCAATCCAATTGTGTTGCTGCTTTATCTTTCTTCTCCCGCGACTCACGAGTCTTCATTTGTTAAAGTCTTTCAGTTAGTTAGCTTCATATCATTTGGCATGTGTGGCATTGTAGACATCCTCTGCAGTCTTTTGCCTCTAACTTCTAGTAAGAAGCGAGCATTGTGTATTAGATGTATAACTATCTTGCTACAACCATTCAAATTAAATGCATTTTCTTCTTAGATGTATGAAAGTGAAATCACTATTTTTTTATGATCAAAGCCACATCAATTAACTGTCCTATTTCCAAGGGCGGATTTGCTCATTAGCAGGTATGATTAAGTAATACATGCTCTGTTGAAATTTGAAGGGCAAGTTTTGACTAGTAATATAAAATACAACTTATTCTACCTTTTTGTCTTCACAATCAGTATATGTGTCTGCTTCTGATTTGCAAACCATTCTTGTGAATGCTGCAAAAGGACATTGTGGTGCTCTCTCTCTATATATGTTTTTTTGGAAAGATCTCAGTTTTTGTCAAAGAGAGCCGTGCTATGTAATATACAGTGCCTTTTGTTTCATATGTACACACATATATTTTAGTTGGTTGGACCTATATTTTACTTTGCAATGTGGCATTTATTTTAAGAAGCTAGAGTAGTAAATTATTAGATCCTTAAAAGTAACTGAACATGTCAAATGATATGTTGATTCTGGTCAAACTTGATTAAAGTATAGTGTTAATAGAATGAATTCTAGAAGTCAATGCAAAGAAGAATTAAAAATTAGGACATATTTTGTAAGATCCCCAACCCCGAAATGAGTGGAAGTGCCTTCAAATAACTAGATAGATGACTGTTTTTCCCTTCTTTATTCTGATTTGTATTCTACTGTAGCTTTCAATGTAAGTTTCAATGTTTTGGTGTTCACTGTTTGGGAATATTTAAGCTTACATTTCGTCAAACACTTCACAGTATTCTTCCTGTAGGTGTTTCAATTGCTAAAGGTTTGATTTTATGTTTACTACTGTTGTATATATATGCTTCAAACCTTGTATTTTTTCATAATAATTCAAATCATGCATATATGGGTTTCACAAGCACTAACACCAAGAAGGTTCACTATATAACTATAGATCTAGATTACCTACCGTCTTGAATTGACTAGGACAGACAAGTTTCATTGGCGAAATCAATGATGGCTAAGGCAATTCGCCGTTAACCCTAATTAGCTCACCGAGCTCTCAAAACCTGTTTCCAAAAAGATGAATAATAAAATAGATACCTTTTTGGTTCAACTAACCTTCTTATATAGATTTTAGGGTTTGCATGCATGCCACTTTTAGGGTTTGTGTGTCACTTTTAGGGTTTGCATGCATGTCACTTTTAGGGTTTTCATGTCACTTTTAGGGTTTGCATGCATGCCACTTTTGGGGTTTGCATGTCACTTTTAGGGTTTGCATGCATGTCACTTTTAGGGTTTTCATGCATGGCATTTTTAGGGTTTGCATTCATGTCACTTTTAGGAACATTACATATTTGATCAACTCAAAACTTATCAGTATGTTTCAAGTTGAAAAAATGTATTGATTGGGATTGCAGGTTGATGTTGGGGACTTCCTTCATTTCAAATCTTGTGTTTTATTCACACAACCAAATGATCCAAATCGACCACTCATAAATATTGAAGTTGTTGCACATGTTACTAGACCTAAACTAAGAAGCAGTGAGGTAATTCCAGGTTGATGATGAGAAATGTGTTGTGTTGCATGGGAGAAAGTGGTGGTCTGTTTCACATCCAGAGTCTAGTCTAATGCATCAGTTTTAATGTTTCTGAATATAAATCCTCCTTCACAGATGCATGAAGTTAATGAGTCGGTATGGTTTGTTATAGGTTTTCTTGGTGCTTCTAGTCTTTCAAAGTAAAATGAGATTCATACAACTATATTTGTGGCTTTGACCAGGTCTCCAATAATTTTTATTTCACATTCATAGTACACCATGATTCTTTGGAAGATGGGTTAAGGATCTGCAAAGTTATGCCAGCAATAGAAGAGGAAGCTCATCATGTCCATGAATGTTTTGATGCATAAATTTCTAACTAAACCAAGACAATTGATTTGACCTTTAGCTCACTTCAAAGAATTTTATCTCTATCTTCAGTTTAGTCATAACCTTACCCATGTTGCTCCTCTCTTACATATATATATGGTTGAGGTAGCAAAATGGGAAGGTGTGATAATATAAAAGATTGTTCTACACTCGGTGCCTATATAAAATAAACAAGGCTCATGTGAAGTTGTGTCGTGTCCTTTCATATTTACATTAGAATCTACCAATTTTGAAATTAAATGCCTTAGAAATTGTACTTCATAGGATATGAGATAGGTCAACTCTTACTTCCATGAATTGAGGTTGCATTTATTTCTCTCTTGGCACAATGCTGTGCAGTCATGTTATAGTCTTCACAAGACGAGACTAAGAATACATGATTTGCAGTCTAGTGGCAGGACTTTATCTTCCTTTGCTCTGTTTTTATTTATTAAAATACCTATTGTGAATAAAATGTTAGGGGGAGATCTTGGCATGGATTGATTATTTTCAAACATTTTGATTGAATATTTGAATTTGGAATAGGGGGTGGAAATTAGTCTAAGAAATGAAGGTAAGCAATTGTAGCCATAGATTAATAAGCTCTGAGGGAAAAAATGGTCTTGCTTTAGATGTTTTTGAGGGGTATCTATTTGCTGAAATGTATGGCCCTAGGAATCATTTAAAATAACCTTAAGTCTTATAATACTAGCTTTTCCTTCATGAAGGAAGTGTGTTGTTACGGGGAGCTTGAAATTGTCTTTAGTTGATGCCCTGCCGATGTTGTTTGTTAATCTGTGGCTGTTTTCATATTAATGCCGTGCCATGGATATGTTGTTATTGTTATGGTGTTGGGTTTGTTCATACTTAGTTCAAATGTTGGGTGCCTCTCATATGTAGTTATTTTTATGGTGTTGGGTTTGTTCATCCTTAGTGCCAATGTTGGGTGCCTCTCTTATAGTTTTGTTGTCCTTGCATTTAAAAACACTTATCCACGAGCATGTAATGTGGAGATTGGTCAACTATGCTATTTCAGAAGAATAGGGAAGATTCAATTTGAAGATATGTTGAGGAGAAAAAAAGGAGTTTGACATGTTAGAGGAGGTCAATTTCTCAAAGATGAATGACCCACTTAAGAAATTCAAGACTTATGATCAAGTTCTAGCTAGTACAATGAGGTCATATATTAAAATACTAGCAATTTACCTTCTCTTTCAGCCAGTGAAATTCCCTTTGTTTGTGTTCTTTTAGTACAAGTCAATTGCTCTATTACCAAACAGAATTTATTTAGACTAAGAAACTAAAACTTTGTTTCTATTCAATAGGTACAAAAAATTTCATAAATATGACCCAGTGTCTTTGCTTTAACACGTAAAGGGGACCCCTTTTATTTTCTTTTACATAGTTTTTTAAAGGACAAGGCATGATTGATTGATTGCATATTGCTCAGGGTGTCTCTTTCAAGGCTATGGATGCTCATTGGCAGGGGAGCAACACCATGAGGTTTGAGATAGCCTCAAAAAATCCTTAAAAAACTATCATCTATAAAACTTGAGATTATAGAATCCACTTGTAGTCACGAACTAATATTGAAACGAAATTAATCTCATTAATTTTGCCTTTTTTTTTACTTGGTGAATGACATAGACCAAGGAAAAGGGTGATTTAGGCTTGTTACTTAAGCAGAGTTTCGTGGGACTCATGATTAAAGTTTAAGTTCTCCTCAAGGTATGTGTTTGAATTTCTCTTTGAAATGTTAAAGGAAGCATCAAAACATGTGCATAGATTTTGGATTCACCTAGCATGTCACCAATTGGTCATCCCTTAACAATCCCCAAGTAAATTTACTTGGGTCTCCTTCTTTTACAAATTTGAAATAAATCCCTACTCTTTGGTAAACGTTTATATGATCTCTTTAATCTCTCTCTTGGACCTAATAAATGAGAACATTATAATTATTGTCTTGTTCCTATCGGTTTCATACTTGGTTTTTTTATTATATTGATATTTGAAGTTCTATGTGATCAAGTCAGTTTGCATCCCAAATTCATTGAGATTGCATTTGTCACATTACATGTATCATAATATTTTTCTCCTAAAATCCTAGATTTGAATGGCTCTACCTTGTGTGGAAATGTTATCTCAACCATGACTAGCTCATTTAAGCATTCATAGGTCATTAGCTAACTCAAAACTGGGTTTTAAGGATAAATCATCCTTTTCATATGGTATTAGGCATAAAGTGAATAAGGGGTCCAATTGGCCTAGTTTATGAATCAAAATATCTCAGATGCTAATGGATGGTGCAAATTTCATTTAGCTCATGGAAAGGATAAATAAAATAGAATATATGGCAGTTGACAACACTGAAACTGACTTTACTCTGGTAGTGAAAGAGATATGTGAGGAGTATGATGATAAAGGTACAAAGAAAGAGGACTTTATGCCAGGGATTGATGAAGGGAAATCCAGATCATGTATTGATGAAAGCATACTAGTGTTGCTAAAAAATGGAGTATACTTCTCTTTGAAATATTCAACCCATATAAAACTTGGTTTTAAGGATATTGCTACAGGAAACCCCCATATTTTTTCTCATAATATGCCCATATTTGTAAACAGTTTGTAATTTTTTTTAAGGATACTGCTACAGGAAACCCCCATATACTAGTGTTTCGCATATCAAAGGATCCTGCGTTTAAGATAGTTTTTGTACACTTTCCAATGTCAGTCACTGCATCTACAGATACCAGAGAACACTATGAAAGTGTATTTGTGAAGCATTCCATATATGATTATAGTTTGCAACCACTTACAAGCAATGTTTGGGAAGCATATTTGGAAGCATCACTTCTATGAGTGGCGTAATGCACCTAGCAGCAAAGGGGATAATAGAGGATAGTTTGGGAGCGAGAGCTAGGGTATTGGAAAGTAAGCAGACTAAATAGGGTGATTTCTGATGATGGAGGACAAACATAACTTATAAATGTAGATCTTACAGGAAAAATTATTTTAGAGAAGGGTTTACAAATAGTAATTGTGGCCACATATCCTTCTGTTAGTGGAAAAATGAATTAGAGGTTCTAGATTAGTGCGTGAAAGTGAGTTCCTAGATCGTAGAAAAACAATGACAGATAACATTGTCAACAATTTTGAATCTTTTAAACATGGAAACAATTAAGAGAGCATTTAGGTTTCAAGCTGTAAACAAGATTTGAAGGCTGAAAAATATTTTGAAAATATTCATGAAAATTCTGTTCCTAATGTCAAAGATCATGTGCTTTCTACATTTATGACTAATGACAATGAAGCTAGGGTAGTTCCAAACACTTCTTTGCATCATAATTCCATTCTAAAGAATAATTTTCTTGATTAATATACCAGCTTGCAATCTCCCAATTGCAGGGGGTGTGTGGAAGACAATATATCGGTTGGCTTGAAGCACATGCCCATGTTCAGTCATGTGGCCATGGAATTTAACTTTTAATGAAAGTTCAACCTCTAGACTGAATTTCAAATGCTGATTCTGTTAAGGTCAATTGGAGATTCAATAATTTTATGCTTATAGACTAAACATTCGTCCGAATTTGTTTTGTTTTAGGTATTATAGTGATTATGAGATTATTTGTAGGTGGGAGGTTTGAATGCAAAATATAGGAAGTTTGACGACTTTTGTGATATAATTGGTTGGCTTCACCTTTAATATAAAATTCTATGACTTACCCCCCTGCTCTCGCGACTCTTATGCACATTTTCTCTACTTTTTCTCGTGGTCTGAAGCACGTTATTTTTTTTAAAAACATCTACAGGCCATCAGATTTTTGACTTGTTGTCCACCTATAGTCCGTCGGATTTTCGACTCCCACGATATGGCATCCGACGAAAAGGTAATTGAACCAATGATTGAGAGGTGCAAGATTGACATCATATCCGTTGGAAATTTGACTAGTAGAAGTCTCAAACTTGACAAGGAACAGTAAAAAATCCGACACCCTAGTCGTCTCAAATTTGACGAGGGTCAGTCGGAAATTCGACACCCTAGTCGTCTCAAATTCGACAAGAAGACGTCGAAGATTCGACAACCAGACCGTATCAAATTCGATGAAGTAGGGATGAAATACTTCCCCATATTAGCTTGATACTCTATTGAAATGTCGACGAGGGTTGAAAGGGAGTCGAATATCCGACGAATTTCCATCGATGACAAAAAATACATTGTTGTCGAATAACAGACATGTTTCTGTCGAAGTTCAGACATGGCATCCGTCGGATTTTGGGCTCAAATTCTGTTGTGTATGTTTTCCCAAGAGGATGGCAATAATGATTTTGAGGAAGAGTCAAAGTGGTACTAAAGAGGATATTTTCATGCCATAGATGATGTCCAGAGAAAGATTAAATTGAGAAATAGGGATGTCACTGTAAATAAAGGCAGGTTAAATCAAAATCAACCTTCTAGTAGTCAACAAAATACAAAAAATAGAAGTGAAAAATAAAAAGAACCCATTGTATATGAAGAATCAAAAAATAAAATAGAGAAAACAAAACAAGTTAAACAACTAGAACTGGTGGATGTAGAGAAATATGTTTCCACTTTTAACTTGCAGATAGAGCTCAAAATTGAAAGTTTCCATTCCTTTCAATGAATTGTTAAGAAACAGGTAATATAGAGACAAAATAACAGGCATGGTCAGGAGTTAGGGATAATTTCAACGAGATATATTAGAGGTGGCTGATGATCCTCCTACCATTGTCTTTGGGTAAAAAATTGAAAATGTGGATGATGATGAAGCTCCTCCTTTTTACCTAAGTTTAAATGTACATGATATGATTGTGCACAATGCTATGATAGATTTTGGTGCATCTCATAATTTAATGCCCAAGAGAGTGGTAAAAAGTTTGGGATTGGAAGTTACTAGACCATATAAAGATTTGTATCCTTTTGATTCTAGGAAGGTGAAATGTCTTGGATTGATTAAGGATATGGTGGTAACTTTGAAAAAAATATCATCTAAGACTGTGGTAAAGGATGTTGTTGTAGTAGACATTCCTCCTAAATTTGGTGTATTATTGTCAAGGTCTTGGACTTCTAAATTGAAAGGCAGTTTGAAAATGGATATGTCTTATCCTACCATTCCTATGGATGGTGGGAATAAAATGTTATACAGTGAGAAAAGATCACCTTATGTAGTTAGCAACCAAGCCAAACAAGATAATCATGCTATCTATGTTATTGATACTGAATTGGGATCTTCCATTTTATTTAATGATAGTCTTCCATGTGATCCTGAAATTCTTGTACCCATTGAAGTTAAGGAGGAGGAAGAGTCTGCAAAGAGACAAGAGTATTTAGAAAAGAAACAAAAACAAGAGGGTCTCTAGACCATGTTTTTTGATGGATCTATGGCTAAAGTTGGTACTGCTGTTGGTGTATACATTATCTCTCCTATCAGGGATTTTAAGGCTATGCCATATAAGTGAAATTTTGAATGTACCAATAATGTGGTAGAGTATCAAGATTTATTACTAGGATTGAATGATTTGAAGGATCTGGGAGCAAAGAGGGTACAATTAATGGAGATTCAGATCTTGTAATAAACCAGGTGAATGACAGTTATCAGACCAAACATCCCAGAATGAGGGCTTATAGAAATGAGGTGTGGGATATGTTTGGTAACTATTCTACAGAGCATAAAATCAGAGTGATTCCCAAATATGAAAACACAGTAGATGACTCTTTACCTGTTGCTGCTTGTAAATTTAAAACTCCTACTTATGGCCAAAGAAAGTATAAAGTTGCTATTGTGAATAGACCCTCCATACCAGATAATTCAGAATAATGGCAAGTATTTGAAGAAGATATGCAAATAAAAATATTTTTAGAGCTATCTGGTGATTTTGTAAATACTTAGATAGATAGTGAAAATGAAAGTTTTAAAAACTTCCAATATGCCCCAGAGAGTGAAGAAGAAGTTGCTGAAAACATGAAGCTTAAAAACTTACCGGGAGGAAAGGATATTGTTCAGTTGAAGAATAATCACATCCCCAGAGGCCTAATCCCTTTAGAGAATATTTTTTATCAAAATGATGTTGTTAGAGATCCAAAAATGAAGCCTGCTGATGATGCTGTTGAAGAGAAAAATATTGGAACTGAAGAAAATCCAAGGATCATAAAACTGTCAAAAAACTTGCTTGTCAAAGAAAAAGAAGATTATGTCAATTTGAAACAAAAGATACACTGATGTATTTGCATGGGGTTATGAAGACCTTAAGAGTATGATACTTCTATCATAAAACATACAATCCCAATTAAATCTAGTGAGAATCCTTTCAGACAGAAATTGAGAAGAGTTGATCCAATGCTGCTACCTGTTATTGAGAAAGAAATTAAAAAATTGTTCAATGCCAAGATTATTGTGACCTTGAGATTTTCCAAATGGATTGCAAATTTGGTTCCTGTTAGGAAAAAGAATGGTGAAATCAGGTTTTGCATACACTTCAAAAATCTTAACAAAGTCTCTTTTAAGGATAATTACCCTTTGCCAAAAATGGAACATATTTTGCAGAAAGTGGTGGGATCTGAAAGGATTTCAACTATGGATGGTTTCTCAGGATACAATCAGATCAAAGTGTTTCCTGAGGATCAATAAAATAATTCCTTTACTACACCATGGGGTACATTTATGTATGCCAAAATTCCTTTTGGTTTAATGAATGCATGGGCCACTTTCTAGCGTGCCATGGACATTGCTTTTGCAGAGGAAAAGGATAAATTTGTGCTTGTCTACATGGATGATATCACTGTGTACTCAAGATCTGACATGGAGCATATTAAACATTTGGAGAAAGTTTTTCTGAAATGTAAAAAGTATGGAATATCATTAAACCCTAGAAAATCAAATTTTGCATTGGAAGAAGGAAGCTGCTAGGGCACATTATTTCAAAGGATGGTATAAAGATCGATCCAGAGAGAATTAGTGCAATCCTGAAAGTTGAGGAGCCAAGAAGTAAAAAGGAAGTACAACCATTCATTAGACAGGTAAATTTAGTAAAAACAGTCAGAATGCTGAAAAACCTATAGCCTTCTTTAGTAAAGTGTTAAGAGATGGAGAGTTGAAATATGACATTATGGAAAAACATGCATATGCTCTAATTAAATATTTAAAATATTTTATTGTTTATGTTCTTCATTCACACATCATTGCTTATGTGCCTAGTAATGTAGTGAAGATCATCCTCACACATCCAGATCCAGAGGGAAAAAGAGAAAAATGGATTGCTGTGTTATTTGAGTATGACATTGAAATTAATTCCACCAGGCTGATTAAAGGGAAAGGACTTGCAAATATGATGACAAATTCCAACTGTGAATCCTTGCTGCTAAATTTCCTGACCAATTATTCAAATCATCTTGATACAGGGGTGCAGGTAATGCCTGATTTCTCTGTATCTCCATGGTATTCTGACATTGTGTATGTGTTACAAAATTTACAGGCTCCTGCAGGGTTAAGCAAAACAAGAGAAAGGCCAGTGAAGTTTAAATATTCCAAGTTTTGTATTCTGAATCAATACCTTTATTGGAAATATCCTGGTGGTGTTTTACTCAATTGCCTCTTGGAGAATGAAGCTAAGCAGGCTATGAAGGAATTTCACAAGGGAGACTGTGGTGGGCATCATTCATGGAAGGTGACAACAAACAAGATTTTGAGAGCGACTTTTTACTACCCTTCAACTTTTTCAGATGTTTACAAGGAGACTACTACATGTCACCAATGCCAGATCTTTGATGGTAAGAGAAAAGTGGTTCCACTCCCTCTCAACCCAATATCAGTAGAAGCACCTTTTTAGCAGTGGGGACTAGATTTTATTGGGGAGATAAATCCTAATTCTTCAGGACAACGTAGATGGATCTTAACAACAACTTACTACTTCACTAAGTGGATTAAATCAATACCTTCAAGAAGGGCCACATATGCAGTAATTATGGGTTTCCTGGAAGATAATATTTTGGCTAGATTTGGTTGTCCTAAAAGGATTGTGACAGACAATGCACCTTCTTTTAAGTCTAAGAAAATGATAAGTTTCTGTCACAAATATCATATTAGTCTCAATAACTCTACTGAAGAATATCCACAGGGTAATGGACTGGTTGAATCTTTGAACAAAATCCTAGTGAGAATCATTAAGAAGTTGTTGGAGGATAACAAAAGAGCTTGGAATACAAAGCTGAAATATGCTTTATGGGTTGATAGAATCAGCACAAAAAGGGCAACTAGAATGTCACCATTCCATTTAGTATATGGAGCCGAGGTGATTTTTCCAGCATCTTTGGGAGTGCTAGTCATGAAGTTATTGCAGGAACAACAAGATGAACCAAATCATGTGAACCAAATCATGTGCAAAGAAGAATAATTAAGATAATAGAATTGAATGAGTTGAGGGACAAATCCTATGGTAAAGTGCAAGTACATCAAGAAAATATGAACACTTTTGATAGGAGGGTAAAGGAAGAACAATTCCAGATTAATGACTTGGTTTTGAAGTGGGATGCTCCTAGGGAAGATAAACATGGGAATTTTGATCACACGTGGGTAGGTCCTTATGTCATTACAACATATAAAGGTGAAAATGCATTTATTCTACATCATCAAGATGGGTCTCAGCTGAAAGGAGGTCGAGTCAATGGAAGGTTTCTCAAACATTACTTGTCATGAAGGAGGAGTTAATTTCTATATCATAGTTGTATATATTTCTTTGCTTTTCAAATAGTGCAAAGGGTGAGCCAAAGTATTTGAAGCCTGAAGAGAAGGCCCTAATATCTAGAGGGGTAGATCGGTTTCTATTTTTATTTAATTTTACTTACAAAAAATACAAAAATAAGAAGTTTGAGGTCTATAAATTTGGGAACAACCTAATGGATTTGGCAACTGGTCTACGGAGTTCTTTGATATCTCGCAGGGAGGATATCATCTCGAGTTGGAGCCAGTTTTTATCACCATTTTTGGACTAAGAAATTGAAATATGCCCCTAGTTGAATGATGACAGGGAATGGACGGCTTGGATGCATAGCGCAGAATATCAAAGGCCAAAAATCATTTCCTCCAAGGAAAAATCGAAAGCGGAGAAGGGAAGGAAATTTGGTTTTGAAAATTAGAATCCTGAATTTCGAGTTTCGTAGTCCGAGATCTGATGGTTCAAATAAGTGCTGCGCAGATGAATGACTCGAAAAGCAATAAAAGGAAGAGGCGGGAAAGGTAAAGTTTTGGGTTACAAAAATTGGAAAACCTAACTTTCGCTTTCCGCAGTCCAAGATCTACGGCTCATAACATTTCTGCCAAAGGTCAACGGCTTGTAAAAGAACAAAGGGAGGAGATCAAAAATTGAAAAAAATAAGAATTTGATCATGAAAGGTTGAAGTTCCTCATTCTGTGATCCGCTAGATTGATGGTCCGGAGAGTTTCCACATAGGATCAATGGTCCAAAATGATCCTGCAACAAAATGGTAGAATCAGAAGGGTGGAAAGCAGAAAAGACAGAATTTTGGTCGTAAAAAGTAGAGATCTCGCTTTCCGTTTTCCGCAGCTTGCTCTTAGATCAACGACTAAGGATGAATATGGAAGAGATGGATGGTGCTGAAAGAAAAATACGAAAAGAAAAATATCAAAAAGTGAAAAATGTGAAGTTTTTGTTATGAAAATTTGGAATTTTCGATTTCCATTTTCTGAAGCCCACAAACTTGATCTCAAATCAATGACTGAGGATGAATCCAATAGAGATTGATGATGCAGAAAGATAAAGGGTAGATAGGATAAGGCGGGGGTAGAAAGATCAAATTGAACTGTGAGAAATCTAGAAACCCATTTTTCATTTTTCGTAGACCCCAGATCGACGAACCAGAATAAATCTTTCAGAGATCAATGTTGGATATTGGTTTCGTCAAGATAACTTGCACACTCAAAGTCAAGGAACGCATGCACAATGGAAAATGTGCCTAAATGACGTGTTCTCTTCCCATTGGATATCATGCTCAAATATTGGGAGTACAAAGGTCACTTTATGGAGCATGATGGTGCATATTTCAATGGTAGTGATCTAAGGTTGAATAAGATCAACGATGAAAATTCATTCCGCTGATCTAAATTGCGCTAAGAAAATAACGTTCTAGATCTGTGAAATTGCTTCAAGGGCGACATGTTTCAACTGTCAATATTTATGGGGGAGTCAGATCAATGGTGGAGGTGAATTCTGTTGATCTAAGATGCTTATGGAAAATCACTTTTCAAATTTGCGGAATCGTTTAAAGAGGGTGCATGTTTTAACGATGGAGATCAAGTTAGGGATGGATCTACAGTGGAGAGTAATTCCACTAATTCAACATGCATAGATTAATGAACTATTTAAATATGCAAAATCTTGTAGAACCCGCAGCTTTCAACGGCCCAGATCAACGAAGGGAAGAGATCTATGATGGGTGTGCATTTTGCATCCAGAACATGCACAGAGGATAAAAATTTTGGGGATGCGAAATCTTATAGACCCCACACCTTTGAACAATGGATATCTTGGCGGAGGCTGGATCTACAGTCCAGGTTAATTTTGCAATGGGAACAAGCAAGGAGTTGATCAAACATGCAGATTGTGAAATCGGGAAAAGGATGCATCATTGGACAATTAGGATGTCTTGTAGATAAAGATCTACTACTGAGGTTTGTTTCACAAGTAAAGACATAAGGAAGGATAAAAAATGTTGCAGGTTGGGAGGAAATCCTTTGATCGGTCATTTTTAGCAAGAGAGCTTGAGTCCCTACTGTAAAAAATCCCCAACTGATCCATCATGCACGTTCCAACGTGCTTTTATGTTTGGCTTATGATCATGGTGAATCTTCCATATCATCATTTGTTATGATTTTCATTTCCATGTTGCAACTGTTTTTGGCTCGGTTTCTAGGTTGGTCACAAGAGCCTATGATACTATAAATATGCCCTCAATAGAGGAAGACAGGGTTGGAACCCATGAGAATTTTGTGTTATGCATTTTGTGATCTATCATTAAGGAAATTGTAGAGTCGAATGCTGGCATGTTGCTGCAAATATTACTATGTAATTCGTAGTTATAGTCTGTTATTTCCTTTCCTATATGCATTTTTTTCCTGTTAAAATCACCATTATGTGTTATTCATATATGGAATAAGTGTGTAATAGTTCAAAATTCATATTGTTATGCCATGACTATTGTTTTGAGGTATTCACTAATCTTTCTTTCCAAAGTTGATTCAAAATTCATCTTTTAGGTGCTCTGTGTTGATGGACTATTCTTGTTCTTTCTTTATCACCAGACAAACTGCTATTTGACTGTAACCGAGTGCTACCTTGAATTTGTAGAATCTCACCTACAAACTGTTCTATAATTCATGAATATTTGTGACTCCATAGCCCAATATATGCTTGCCTTGTTTCAACCACCAATTCAATCTGAATTTTTATTTCATTTTGTATCTGGCCTTGTTAAAGAGCCGTGAGAGATCCCTCTCTAAAAAGGAAGAATCCAACTCCCTTTCTTAAAGAGGTTCTACTGTTACCTTAGGATCTTAGCTCCGCAACCTAGGGTACAATTCTGAGTGCTAACAACGAGATTGGTAGGGATGTAACATTTGATGAAGAGACAACTCTTACGAAATATAGAAGGTGTTATCTTGAATAAGTACATGAAGAGGATGTACCTCCTAGAATGGTAGAAGCTAAAACCTCTCTTGAAATAGTAGCATCCAAAGATCATGACATGCTAGAACTTCAGGAACCATCTACTATGGATATCTCTCGAAAGAAAAAACCTTCTTGGGTAAGAGAATTCATACAAGAAGCAGAGAGATATGGAGCTCTAGAAGGCTCCACAAGAACCAACAAAAGATCAAAGCCATATTCCAGTTATGTAGCTTTGATGTGTGACCTTGTAGATCAAGAACCCACCAGCTATGAGGAATTTTCACATAATAAATAATGGGTTGAAGCAATGACAGAAGAATACCAGTCGATAATGAAGAATGATTTTTGGGATATAGTTCCTGTTATCCCTAAAGTTGGACCTAGACTATGGGATCCAAGCTTAAGGAAATCTTAAGTCTGATAAAGACTAAATCAAAATAAAATAAAATCAAAATACAGACTAAAATAAAACCTAAGGCTAGTATCATAGGTTTGTACAGCTTTTAGGAACAAAATCACAATATAACATATGTATATACAGCTGGNTAGAATCCGGATCAGCAGTCCTCATCATTCAAATGAAATCATCATCATCTGGATTCTTCAAACATGGAGTCGCCCGGTGAATAAATCTGTAGTCTAACTAATGCCCTGCTCCTGTCCACCGTCAAGAGCTGGATCTGATTTTTGTCATTCTTTTCCCGGGGAAGATATCTTCACTCCTCCGTCCCCGGCAACGGCGCCAGAAGATGTTATCCCTAAAGTTCGACCTAGACTACGGGATCCAAGCTTAAGGAAATCTTAAGTCTGATAAAGACTAAATCAAAATAAAATCAAATCAAAATACAGACTAAAATAAAACCTAAGGCTAGTATCATAGGTTTGTACAGCTTTTAGGAACAAAATCACAATATAACATATGTATATACAGCTGGTATATACCACAGATCATTAGATACAAATATTCACAGAAAAGAGCAAAGTGTATAACAGGTTGGTAAGACAGTGAGGGCTGGAAAGAAAATCATAAAATTCAAATAACATAACNGCACAGATCATTAGATACAAATATTCACAGAAAAGAGCAAAGTGTATAACAGGTTGGTAAGACAGTGAGGGCTGGAAAGAAAATCATAAAATTCAAATAACATAACATTCAAAACAGCATTTCATACAAAGGATTCTATGATCCTGAAATATAAAGTGTAACTGTAGCTGTTTATAAAACATAAAGATAACTATTTCCTTCAATAAGAATTATAACATGGATTATGAATGACCACAGATATAAAAGAATTATCAAGGAAAATAGTTTATAATGCACAGCAACAAAACATCATCATATGACATTCAAAGCTAGAACCTGTGAAGCTGCAAAGACATTATGCTATACAGAATGGTTCATAATACATCCAGCATCATCCCAAAACTGCCAACCCTGTAGTCCCCTGCGCTCCTCTCCTCAAAGGAAGAACTCTGCCCAGTCGAGACCTCTCCTCTACTAGCTCGATGGATCTCTTTATATCAAAAAAAATCTTCTATCTTAAACTAACTATAGATCCTATAAACATGGATCGACCCCCTACAAAATGGGACATCAAATCCCCTTCAACATGACTTTGCATACATGTGTCTTACAGCTGTCGTTCTTGAGAAGTGAGATTGCCTTCAAGATGAGAATAAGCTTGAGCAATAAAGAGCACTGTAGGATAGCGATCCAAAACCGCAAGCGCAATATCTTCTGTCACTTGTGGTACCTGCATTAGCTGTACACCAAATACATCACTCACAGTCTCCTTCTCAAAATCATGACACTTGTTGACAAATTCATCATAACTCATGCACGCCTTGTTCTTTCCGTTTCCATTCATGCAATCAGCCATACTATAGTAATCTGCTATAGCATGTGTCAGATTACCATATTTTCTTACAGTATCTGTTAAATCTCTGGTCCTTTGAACATCAAACCCTTCAAGAATCTCTGTCGTGAAAGCCGCAGATTTAATGCTTTCAGATGCATCTGTAAGATTCATATCACCTTCAATCAGGTAAATCAATTTCTGGATCCCACACCTCATAAGCCTCAACTTTTGATCCTTATATCGATTATCTTTTATTGAATGGCACAAATCATCCACTTTCTTTCTCTCAACTATGAAGTCTAGCACATATTCATGGCGTAGTTGTTTATGCCGAGCAATCCATGTTGCATCTCCAATTGGTAAGCGCCTTATCTCGACCTGGATTTGATATTGTGCATACAAGCGGTCGACAACTTTCTGTCTAGTGTTGGCCCCACGATTATCACGTCCAAACTGCTCACGATCATCCAAGATGAGAAATACATCATACAATTCAGCAAATTTGTTCCCATTTCCAAGGGGAGGCATAGCATTTGCACGAGCTGAATGTACAACCTTATATACAGTCTTGGCAGCCCGTTTCACAGTTACTTGCATTTGCAACAGAGCATCTTCTACACGCATTCCTCG
>LPNX010665965.1:94469-130258 GCA_001517045.1 Pseudotsuga menziesii
CTGCTAGCACATTTGTTTTAAATGTGTATGTGTTTGGTTCTATATCTTTCAAGTATTGATGGTTTAAATCAGAAGATGAACATGGCCTCAAAGTCGAAGCAAGTGATTGCAATGTTTCAGTACACGGTCTCATATTTGAAGTCTGAGTAGGTTCCATGTGTACACCTTTGCTTGAACCAGCTTCCCCTCGATCTGCCCCATTGTAAGGCAAAGAACATGCAGGAATCTCCTTGCTGAGACTCTGGTTTTCTTGCTGACATGCTGTTGCAACTTGCTTCTCCAAGAGACAATTTAAAATGCTATCAAAAACAGAGGGTGACTCTTTGGTTGCAAACATCCCATAGAACCTTCCAGAAGCCGTGTAAATTTCATTTTCATTGAATCCCCTACATTTCAGTTTATCAACAACTCCATTTGGTATGGAAGGCCTGTTCCTGACCTCACTTGAGACTGGAGACTTGCTCTTTGTCTGGCATATAGTCTTTGTCGACTTCCTTGTTGTAGATTTTTTATTTGCTTCTCCTTTTTGGCTGGACATTGACGGCATTTCCTTGTAGCAAATCTGCTCACTAGGGGATACAGTTGTAATCTGCTGACTTTGCCTCAATCGACCTTCTCCCTCAGGAAATCCTGATCTTTGGAGGCATTCCTTTCCTGTTACTTTTCCTTCATCTGTTAACATATACTTTGCTGGGCAGCTTGATTTTACAACTAGTCCTTTTGATACCAATGTCTTCATGGAACTCCACCCAGAATACCAATCTTTGAATGAGTTCCCGAAGCGTCCAGGTGGTGCACCACTCTTTGAAGGCCCAATAGGCATCCGGGAAAGCCCACTAGCTTCAGCTGCATCAATAAGTTCCTGCTTAAGCATAAACTCCTTCTCATTTTGAGTTGCTCTGTAAAGTGTGATCAGAATTGCATATGGTGGTGAGCCTTTTTGAGGAAGATATCGACCAGAACCGCTGCTCTTCTTCACATATATCTTTTATACCATCAACACACCATATGCTGCAAGCTCTCAATAAGCTGCCAGTTTGGGAATTTCGCTGCCAGTTTGCAAAATCTACCATGTAACGCATAATTCTTTACACATACATAGGTTTTTTATTTGCTGAATGAAACTTTAATGATTTAAGGTATCTAAAGGAATGATAAAGGCTAACAAACAATCATAACACTAAAAACAAGCTGGAATTTAAAACAAGAAAAACCAATGTAAAGCAAAAATTTAAAAATAAACCAGGTGAAAAATCCTAGAGATAACAGTTCCCAAACCAGAAAACAAGAGTGTGGTATCTTCAAAATGGATCTACAAGATAAAACATGCTGCTGATGGAAGTATTGAAAAGTACAAAGCAAGATTTTTTGCTAGAGGATTCTCTTAGAAAGAGGGAATTGATTGTAAAGAGACATTTGATCCAGTAGCAAGGGACACTCCATCAGAACCATCATGGCACTTGCTTTCACAATGAAATGGGACTTACACCAAATGGATGTAAAGACAACCTTCCTTAAAGGTGTGCTTGAGGAAGTTGTTTACATCGAACAACAAAAATGATTTGAAATTGAAGACAGAGTGATTCATCTATGCAAGTTGAAAAAGGCTATGTATGGACTAAAGCAAGCTCCTAGAGCTTGGTATGGTAGAATAGATAGCTTCTTGAAAAGCTTGGGATTTACCAAGAGTAAAGCCGATCCTATTACTGTATGTGGATGATTTATTTTTGACTGGAAATGAGAAACATATCACAGATTGCAAGTAGAATCTAACTGAATAATTCGAGATGAAATATATTGGATTGATGCATTATTTCCTAGGGCTGGAAGTGTGGTAGAGCCTAGAAGGAATCTTTATGAATCAGGGAAAGTATGTAGTAGAAATTTTGAAAATATTTGATATGTTGGATTGTAAGGCCATGGCCGCACCCATGGACATCAACCTGAAGTTGTTGTCTGATGAGACATCATAATTAGTGGACATGACTCAGTACATACATATTATTGGGTCATTAATGTATTTGACGAACACAAGGCTAGATATATGCTTTGCTATGAACACCTTGAGTCAGTATCTAGTTAAACCTAGACGGGTTCACTTGATAGCTGCAAAGCATGCGATGAGGTACCTAAAAGGTATGAGAGAATTGGGACTTGACTATGGGAGATATCATGACTACAAACTATATGGATATACGGATTCATATTGGGTAGGAAGTTCCACAGACAGGAAGAGCACCTCAGGTGGATGTTATTATCTGGGATCTGGAATGATCTTATGGTTTAGTAAGAAACAATCCAGTGTTGCTCTCAGTACAACTAAAGCAGAGTACATTGTAGCTTGCTCCGCTTTTTGTGAAGCGATATGGCTTCGGAAGCTGATGTCAGGATTATTTGACATGGATTTGGACACCACAATGATTCTCTGTGACAACCAAAGTGGTATAAATATGACAGAGAACCTGATGTTCCATGACAAATAGAAGCACATAGAAATATGATACTTTTATAGAAGGGATATGGTACAAAAGGGAGCTATCAAGCTCCAGTATGTGAGTACCGATGAGAAAGTTGCTGATGTACTAACCAAGCCTCTATCTCAAGTAAATTTTGAATATTTCCATGAAAAGATTGGTGTAGTTCGAAAATAATTTTCTCTCAAGGAGGAACAATGATGGTACTACAGATGATGAAGATATGGACCTTCTTCAGAAAGGAGGAACAAGTCAAAGATATGGGCTCTCCTCATAAAGGAAGATCAGGTCGAAGACATGAACCCTCCTTAGAAAAAGAGGGAGTAGGTTAATAATATGGAACTCCCCAGGAAATGGGGAGTAATGATGTGAATGACATCGATGATGGATGAAAGTAATGATGATAAGGTCCGATATTCACTTGTGGATGATAGTATCCTCTCTTGAGGATGGAAGGTATAACACTTTATTAATCAGAGTGGTTCTTACTAAGGATGGCCCTGCAGATGTCACTCTCGCATGGAGAGTACCCACATTAATTTGTGGATACTATAGAATAACACTCATTCAGGATTGGTCCTAACCTCAGTGGTAAGGATGCTCTACGACAAGACTGAAATTTTGTATGTAGTCGAGATCTTCTCTGTAGATAATACTCTTGTATAGAGTGTATGCCTACATTCATATGTAGATACCATAGAATAACACTCTCTTAGGAGTGGTCCTAAAATTAGTGGTATGGATGCTCTATGATGAGTCCTCACAGATGCCATAGTATAACACTCACTTGGGAGTGGTCCTAACCTTAGTGGTAAGGATGTTCTATGATGATGGCTGAAATTTTATATGTGGTCGAGATCTGCGCTGCAGACAATACTCTTGCTTGGAAGAGTATGCCTACACGTAAGTGTAGATACCATAGTATATTACTCACTTAGGAGTGGTCCTAACCTTAGTGTCATGTATGTTCTATGATGGGTCCTCACAGATGATTGGGCCTGCATCTAAGTGTGGTCGTGATCGATGTTTATTTGTAGAAGATTTGGATGATCGATATTATGGATCAGGCTGATGGAGGATTGCATTGTCCTTGGAATTACGTCCTAAAGTGATAGGGATTGATTATCCCACAAAGAGATCATGTGTATTGTAGGTAGCGTGGTGGAAAACGATAAAGTAGATCGAAGTGCATTTGCAAAATATCAAGAAGATCAAAGTGCTGTTGTAAAGGATAAAAATGATCAAAGTGCTGCTGCTACAAAGGATCAAGAAGATAGAAGTACTACTACAAAGGATCAAAGATCGAGGTGCTGATATGAAGGATCGAGAAGATCAGAAGTGCTGCAAAGGATCGAAGATCGAAGTACTGCTGCAAAGGATCAAAAGATCTAAGTGCGACTACGAAGGATCTAAATATTGAAGTGTTGTTGCAAAAGGATCAAGTGATTGTGTGATGCAGAAAAAGAAGACATTGAAGAGTAACTGTTCCAGTTACTGATTGTGAAAACTTCCTATGAGGTATAGATGTATTACCTTGATAATTCTAAAGATATTTTCTCTCTATTCTCCTATAGTATATGATGATGTTGTTAGTAGAATAAACTTCTCATTAAGGGGGAGTGTTGAAATATTGTAACTTCAAAGGATATTCTAAATGTCCTTTATTGATGTAACCCAAGGGAGATGTTATTATTAATCCGTTGGGGTGTTACTATTGTATTTGGTCATCATAGAGTCATGAGGTAAATATTCCATTGTAAGTTGGGTAATTAGTACCTTAATGAATTACATAAAATACTATTTTGAGTCTTCCTAGATGAAGTTGGCCCAGACAGTTTTGTGGGGCTGAATTGTTTAGGGTCAAAGTCATTTGGCTCAATGCATATAAATAGGAGAGTTGTGATTCTTATTTGAACACAGACTCACTCACTTGAGTAGCGCATAGGAGACAGAGAGAGAGACATAACAACAAGGAGGAGAATACCTATTTTTGGGGTTATATATTATACATCTTATGCAAAGGAAGTTTTGGCTTGGTTTCTTCCCCTTGAGGGTTTCCCAGGATAAATACTGTGTCTTTATTGTGATTGTGTTTCTTTCAATGATTCTGCATATTCTACTGCTGTGAAATTGAATTGAACACTAATGATATCTATTCTAGCATATAAAATATTAACATTTTAGATCCAGTGTTAGTGAAGAATTGAATGAGTTGGTGACTGCATGTTAGGAATATCCAAGGTTTTGATAGTCATTCCTTAGTGACATAGAGTCAGACTCTTGTATGAAATTCAAATTAGGAAAATGCCATTCAAATTTCTCAAGATATTGGTCATTCATTTATTATGCAGGTCTAGGAGTAGAGAAGAGCAAGGCTCTGGTTGGTCAGTGAATGCCAAAGGGATATTTGGCCATCGCACGTGCACAATTTTGGAGTGAATTTTACTTGTAGGTCTAGGAGGATCTGGTGAATTAGTCTATTGGTATTGGAGACCAATTCTTCATGTGTCTAGATTTCCTAGTAGGGATCTGAAGGGTGTTTGTGGTAGTAATATCCATGCTATGCGAATTCCATGGGAGGGATTCAACTTGTGGTGTTAGGAGATTTGTTTCGCCCTTGTTTCAAATGCTCTAGTGGAGATTCTAGTATATGATTTGACCTGGGAGGTAGGAAGTCATGTTTTTTCTGACATTATCCAACAGGGGAGGGGGAGAATTTTGTGTGAAAATATCATACTGGTTGCACTAGATTCTGAGGGAGAGGGGGGAAATCCTCATTGTGTATCTAGGCCTAGCTCTCTAATTTTAAGTATTCTAGTAGATATTTGAATTGTGATTTGACCTGTGAGTTTGGAAGTGTTATTTTGTGAGATTATCCAAAAGGAGAGAGGGAAAATTTTGTGTGGAAATCTCACCATAGTTGTGCTAGAACCTAAGGGAGAGGGGGACAATCCCAAAACAGTGTCTAGGCCTAGATTTTCCTTAGTTTCAAATGATTTAGTAGATATTTGAGCTATGAATTGACCTGGGAGGTTGAAAGTGGTGCTCTGGGACAGGGGGACAATCTCAAGATAGACTATTTCTTTCCTTTTTGGGAGAGGGGGAAAATTCCAAGAAAGGAATGTTAAGTTTTGTATACTAATATAGCTTAAGTCATAACTTCATGAGAATTTAATACATTTTCACAATAACAACATAAATAGGATCTCTAAAAGAAACACAATCACAAGGTACACAACAATTTATCCTGGGAAACCCAAAAGGGGAAAACCCAACAAAACTTCCTCAATATAGGTTACCAGAATGCAATTCCAAAAGAATAAGGTCTCATTAGAGAGAGAGAGAGAGAGAGAGAGAGACCAAACCCTATCATAATATCCAAAACACTAAAGGCAATATCCTCCTCCTTCTCTGTCCTTCCTCTTTCTCTACCTTGTGCAATACATGAGTGAGTGAGTGTGTACAATTGAGGGATGGCACCTCCCTATATATACTAATCAATTGAATGACCTTTTAACCTAACTGGGCCGACCTATCACACTGAAAAGGTTGACCTACATAGGAAAACACAAAATAATATTTGTATTAATCTTTCTTGGGTACTAATGACATGAATTACAATGGAGAATTTACCTCATGAATTTTACATGACCTTTTACATTAATGACATCACCCGAAGGAATAATAATAATAATAATGTAAAGTACAAGTAGAATATTCTTTGAAGTTACATTATTTCAACACTCCCTCTTAACAATAAGGGTATTCTACTACAACAACAACAAATGGTGTGGCTCTACAAAACATTATCGAAAGGAGGAAGGTGGAGGCATTATCAACAACATATTTTGGAACATTATCTGGTACATCTATAAATCATTGGAAGTTTTGGACAAAATCAATATCAACTATTGGAATAAATTGCTGGAATATCATCATCTATAGCACAGAGCTAGAGCATCATCATCTACAACACAGATATGGAACATCATCATCTACAACACGAAGCTAGAGAATCATCATTTGCAGCATGAAGATGGAGCATCATCATCTGCAACATGAAGCTAGAACATCATCATCACATTTAGTATGGAGCTGAAGTCTCATCATCATCACATCAACATAAAAACTGATACATCAACAACAACATCAACAAAATGCTGGATCATTAGCATGGAGCTGGAATAACATCAACATCGACATGTGATAGGTATAAAAACATAATCATCAACAACTTAGGATTGGAGAAAAATCATCTATGGAAATAGAATGAGGTAGGTGTATAAAAAACCAATATGATCCTTCCTTTCAGAATTACGGGATTGAGGCCAACACATCTGTTGTTCTCAGACGATCCTTCCTTTTGGGATTACGGTATTAAGTCTTTACAGAGCCACCAATACTGATCACAACTAACACATATGTGCATAGGATGATCCTTCCTTTCAGATCTATGAGATCAAGTCCAACATGGATATCCTTCCTCTTGAATTTGTGGGATCACCAACCAACATTTTAGACGATCCTTTCTTTTGGAATTATGGGATCAAGTCCACAAATCAACATCCTAGACGCTCATTTCTTTTAGAATTACGGTATCAAGTCTCAAGATAAACATTAAATACGATCCTTCCTTTCGAAATTATGAGATTAAGTGTAAGGATGATCAATCCCAATTGAGCTACTTGCTGTGATCAGGATACCATAGTATCATCAATACTACTCCCCCTTTCGAGGGAATTCCTTACAGACAACACATAGTTTTTATTAGAAGTTTTCAACTTTCACATGGGATAGAGGCTTAGTCATCACATCTATAACCTAGTCATCTGTGCTCACATATTGGAGCTTTATAGCTCCTTTATATGTACCATGTCATGGATGAAGAAATACCATATTTCTATGTGCTTCGTCTTATCATGGAACACAGGGTTCTCTATCATATTCATGAAACTTTGGCTATCACATAGAATCATGGTGGCATCCATCTCCATATTGAATAGACCCGATAACAAATTTTGAATCCATATGAATTCACAACTGGTGGAGCAAGATGCAATATATTCCACTTCTGTAGTGCTGAGAGAAACACTAGACTGCTTCTTGCTTAGCCATGAGATCATGGTTGACCCCAGACTGAAACATAAACTTGAAGTGATATTTTTTATCTGAGACACTTCCTTCCCAATATGAATATGTATAACCGTATAGTTTGAATTCATGATCTATAGTATAGCTGAGAACATATTCTACCATACCTTTCAGGTACCTAATCACATGCTTTGCAGCTACTAGGTGAACATGTGTTGGCTCAACTAGATACTGACTCAAGGTGTTCCCAACAAAGCATATATCTGGCTAGGTATTCGTCATATACATCAATGAACCAATATTTTGTCTGTATAGTGTCACATCCACTAAATCTGATGAAGCATCAACCAACAAATTTAAATTTGTATACATGGGTATGGTCATGGATTTACATTCCAACATATCAAACCTTTTTAGGATTTCTATTGCATACTTCCCTTGGTTAAGGAATATTTCTTTTAGGTTTTGCCATATTTCATGACCTAGAAAATAATGCATCAAGCCAAGGTATTTCACCTCAAATTTTGCAGCGAGATTCTTCTTACACTTTGATATTTTCTTCTCATTACCTTCTAGTAATAAATCATCCATGTAAAACAATAATATGTCAGGTTCATCATCCATAAAAGTGAAGTAAAGGTTAGGATCAAACTTAATTTCGGTAAATCCCAATCTTGTCATAAAACTATAGATTCTTCCATACCAAGCACTTGGATCTTGCTTCAAGCCATACAAAGGCTTCTTCATATTACATACATGTGTCTTTCTACCTTCGACTTCAAAGACTTGTGGTTGTTCTATGTACACTTCTTCTTCAATAAAACCATTTAGAAAGGTTGTTTTCACATCTATCTAGTGTAACTTCCATTTCAGATTGGATGCAAGTGCCATGATGGTTCTAATAGAAGTGTACCTTGCTACAGGAGAAAATGTCTCTTCATAACTAATTCCTTCCTTTTTTAGAGAATCCACATGCCAAAAATCTGGCTTTGTATTTTCAATACTTCCATTGGATGCATGTTTTATCTTGTATATCCATTTGGAAGATACCACACTTTTATCTTCTGGTTTGGGAACTACATACCACACATCATTCTTCATTATGGATTGGTATTCTTCTGTCATGGCTTCTACCCATTCATTCTTTTGAAAAATTGATTTTAAACAAGTAGGCTCTTTATCTACAAGATTGCACATCAAAGCCACATAACTGGAAAATGGATTTAGCTTCTTGCTTTGTCTCATGGAGCCTTCTGGAGGGCCATACTTCTCTGCATCTTGAACAATTTATCGATCCCAAGCTGGATTTATCTTGTGAGAGATATTCATGTGGGAGGTTCTTGGGGCCCAACATATTGTGGTCTTCCAGAATCTCATAATTAGAAGAAAGTGCAACTTCTTCCATCAGTTTTGCAACTCTAGGAGCTACAAATTATTCATACACTTATTCAATCTGGAACTTTCTAGATTTCTTGAGAGCTTCATATTCATAAAAGGTTACATCCTTGCTAATTTCCATATGATGGTAACCCGATATATAAATTTTGAAGGCCTTGGATACCTCACAGTATCCAACAAATATTCCTTTCTTTCTATAAGGATACAATTTGGTTCTTTTCTCTTTTGGAATATGAACAACCACTGGACAACCAAATATCTTGAGATGACTTACTTTTGGTTTGTTTCCTATGGACATCTCTTCAGGGGTTTTGAACCCAAGTTCACTATGGGATATTCTGTTTTGGACATATACTGCTGTTCTTTCTACTTCACCACACAAGTGCATAGAAATATCTTGATCATGGATCATAGTCTTCACTACTTCCATAATAGTTTGGTTCTTTTTTTAGCAACACCATTCTGTTGTGGATTATAGGGAGTGGTAATTTCCCTATTAATTATGACATATGTGCAAACGTTTCCAAATTCATTTGAAGTATGCTCTCCTCCATTATCTGACCTGGGTTTCTTGATCTTTCTTTCTGAAATATTTTCTACCAAGGCTTTTAATTCCTTGAACTTTCCAAACAGTTCATCCTTTGATTTCAAAAAATAAACCCAATTTTTACGAGAGTAATCATCAATGGATATTACATATTATACTACCCACTTAAATATGTTTACGGAATTTGAGTGCATACATATGAGTGAACAAGTTCCAATATTCCTTCTGTCTCGGTATCTATCTTCGGAAATGGATTCTTTATGTTATTTCCTTTCACACATCCTTTACATACTCCTTCATGATCAATATTTAAATATGGTAAACCTGCTACTACCTTGCTCACACGTGGTAAGGATTTGTAGTTTATGTGAGTAAGCATTCTATGTTGTAGTTCACATGGACTTGTAGTATCACGAATCAAGGGTGCTTAGGAGTGACCTTTCAGTTTATACATGCCACCTTCTTTTGTCCCAAATGATAGATGTATCTTCTAGAGATTTTCCTCTAGTTCACATAATAACTTCACCATCTATAAAACATATTCTTCAATTTATTCCTTTGCTAACTTCTTGGGAGGTTATTATTCTTCCTCTTTGGATAAATGAGCATGGTGTATTTTGTTATTCCTCCTCTTATATTCTTCTTTTCTTGTTGGTGTTATCAACCAAAATGGCACTTCTTTGTGCGAGTGCTGACATCCATTATGTCGGGGCACAAAAGGACAAATAGTATTGAAGTAGCCAAAATACTATAGATGTGCATGACCATTGATGCATGATCTCCATACCAGCTTGATATATTTTTATTATGAGTTTAGGGTTGCAGATGCTCCTTTTTTCATTGCAACTCACGTGTCACACACGAGTATTTTCATTGCAACCCGCGTGTACATTGAACGCACGAGTTTCCTTTGAGAAACAAGCGTGTCACACATGCCTTGCTTATATAAATACTCACATGTACCTTAATTCGACATTAAAAAATATAAAACATGATTAGATGAGATTAGTTGGGACTTAATCCATAACTATCCCAACTATCTCAACCATCCTAACCTTCGAAACTACTCTATTTCTCCATGTATAAATAGAGGCCTTGGGATGGGGCTAATGAATCAACTTTTGAAGAGCAAAGTTATGCTGGTGGTATACCTTCAGAGTCTTGGAGCATCAGAAGTCAGTGTCCTCAGTTGCAGAGGATTACTTGTGTTAGAAGCTGGGTTGTATTCTCACTTATTCACTATTTGTCAATAAAGAGATTTCTTCTTCCAATCTCTGTATTGTGCTTTCTCATGTATATTGGTTTATGAATGATTTCAGTTATATTATGATGAACATGCATTTTACTAACCACTAATATATATATATATATATATATATATATATATATATATATATATATATGAGATATTGCTTAAAGAATTGGCTCCTTGCAGGTGAAGAGGAGAATTCCCAGAAGCTTTGGAGAAGAGTAAAGCAGGAGAAGACAAAGCTTGGATCAACCGTCATAAACCGGGTAAGCCAAACTCTCTTCCTATTCCTATTTCATTCTCTGTAAAAGCTGATTGTCTGCAATTCTATTAGTAAGTTGGCAACCCCAGACCCTAGGTTACAAGGGTGTACTGTCCTAAACAACAGAACTAGTGACTCCAATGGGGAGTCCGGCTTACTGTGGGTCCATCCTGTAGGTTTCGTTACCAGTATTTGTTATGATTTCCTTTATCCTACTGTTATTTACAATGTAGTGTGCCCACAATTCATTGCTAATCTTTTTTCCTTTGAAAATTTTTAGTGGTACACGTGGGTTGCTTTGTGCACAGTCGCATGTGTAACCTTGTACATGCAGGTTGCTGTCTAGACAGTCGCGTGTTGTATGTGGGTTTCCTGCATACACAGTCGCGTATTTCCTGTAGCAGTCTATAAGTTAGATACGGTATGCTTGTCCCTGTCTCTTTGGCTTATTAATTTTTTGAATTATTCTGTTTATGGCATGACTCCGTGAGTCTAAAAGTCTATATGTCACACCGTCTACTTGTTCATCAAGCCTTTTGAGCCTTTTGTTTGAATTTCTTGCATTTGTGAAGTATAGGTGGTCCTCTTGCTTGGTTTATAGGTTGAGTGCTTGTGTTTAGGTCAGCAATCGGGACTTTAGATGCTTTATATTGTGTACTACTTCTTGTGGTGTCAGTCTGTCACTCTTCTCTTTTGGATCTAGTGGAATTTTGGTTCAATAGTTTCTCTAAGTCAGGTTTTGTTCCAAGTCTTCCTCCTCTTGGTTGAAGTAGGTCATTTTGGGTCCTTTATGCCTTCATTTCACTTGTTTATATGCTTTGATTATTCAAACTTGCTCAAAATTTTGCATTTAGTTGCATTATAGTTTTTGAATTTTTTGAAAAGAGAAGAAAATATTTTATACTTTGGCATCTAGTTGCATTTAGTTGTTTTCTTTTTAGTATTTTTTTAAAATTTAAATTAGAAAATTATAAAAAGAAATCTTAGTTTTCTCACATTTGTTATTAATTCATTAGCTTTTATTTTCAAAAAGAAAAGAAATTTGGCCTTAAGCAGTTGTAATTTACTTTGAAATTTACTTTATACATCATTTTTATTTTTCTTATCGAGTCTACAACACCATGCAAGTTTCACGCCATTACCCTATGACTAAGAATAACCTATAAAAAGAAAGATATAATTAAAAATTATTAGTAATTTTTTCTTTTTTAGGTTCATTCACCAAGTAGCTTAGGCTAGGCTTGTGGAATAGGAAGTTTAAACTATCCACAAGTATTTTAAATCAGGTGTAGTGGGCCAATCACTAGGTAAATCCTCCTCTATATTGAGTGTTTCTGGGAAGCTCCTCTCACATAAGAGTTAAGCACGAGGCCACGTGGAGACTTGGACTAAGGAGATAACCCTCCGATTCCTTGTCAAAGTATAGATTAGGATCTTTATGCATCTAGGGACTTTGTCAATAATACCTCTTAGGTCTCGTGCGATGTCAGTGTTGACAGGGTTTCAGGTTTTGCTACCCTAGCCATGTGTACAGATTTGGCTTGCAAATGTCCCCCCAGACTCTCGGTATAGTTGTGGTAGCCTTTAGTCTCTTTGACATTAGGGTTCATACACAGGTACACCGAAAGGCTATTTCTAGTTGACCTTGGATGGGCTTGGAAGGTAACCCCGGTAGAAGGTGTGGGAGGGCGGTTGGGTGATTCCTCCGCTTGTGCCTAAGAAGATCTACAGGGACGCTAAGTAACTGTCTCTCAAATTTCTTTTGGGAATAAAATATTATACCCTTTGTGTCTGTTTTGGCTTTAGGAGATTTATAGTGAGTGCTGTGTGGTTTGTTTGTGCTTAGTCGGCCTTTAGGTGTGTGAAGAGTCTATCTTTAGCTGTGGAGGACCAACCTCCCAGAAGATCTAAAAGGTTGAAAAACCTTCCTCCAGCTATCACAGTGGAACCTCCACCACCCCCTCAAAGGCGTAGATTAAGTGCTGACGTTTCTTTTGAACTGGTAGGAATAAGCGAAGTTCTCGGTGAACCTGAACTTAGGACAAATCAGGTTGATTCAACTGCAGTAGATATAGAAGACTTGCAGACTGACGAGTTTCCAGAAACTTTAATTCCCTTCTTACTAACTTAAATGATCCTGTGATCGTCTAAGTTCTACCATTTGATTCACCTATGATTGGTGTTCCCATGAGCAGAGTTATGGCTAACTCCAGAGAGAGTCCTTCTACCCCTATTCCAGCCATTTTGGCTGCAGGAATGCTGCTTCCCCCGGTTGGTACTCCAACAAATGCACCTACTACACCTCTATCACCAAGTAGCTGGGTGGTTCAACCATGGTTTCATCCAATGTGGTAGGTATTTCTAGTGGGTTGGTCACTAGGATTCTTGGTGCACCTTTTTCTTTACCCTCTTACATGAATACTGCTCAGAGTGGTCCTCCTAGATCCTCCTCATTTGTTCAGGGATTCCCATGGCATGGGGTGAACATTCCCCCATCTACTCCTTATGTATTCCCTACACTTGCATATGTGGGGATGCATTTTGGAAATACTAATTCTTATGGTCAAGGTTTCCAAATGCCGGTTTCATCCCTATTTACGAGCTCTCCCTTTTCGCTTTTTAATGGAAGGATACCTGCTCCAGTTTTCCAAACTCCAGTTTCGTTTGGAGCAGCTCAAACCTCTTACACTGCACCACACATGAATAATCCACTGACTTATGGGTGGAATCATTTTTAAAGTAGCCTGTCTACTTCACAACCGACAGCTTGGGGGAAACCCCACCTTTACATTCAGAAACTAGGGGGAAAGTCCTTCTACCTCCCAAGTGCCAGCTTTTCAAGCTCTGGTTAGGACCAAACTTCTGTTTTTGGAAACATTAAACTTTCCATATTTTTCTAAGTTAATGAATGACCCGGTGAAACACAATGCCACTTGGCCACCTGTCCCTACTAAACTACCCTCGAACATTCCAAAATTTGAGGGAAAATTTTGGGAGGACTCAGTTTCACATATCACCACATTTCACTTATGGTGCTCTTCCAACTCACTGAATGATGACATCATTTGGCTAAGATTGTTCCAAATAAATCTGACTAGTGTTGCAAGCAAATGGTACATTGAGTTTCCCTCTGCTGCGTTTGATATTTTTTGGGACTTGGCCAATGTATTCTTGAACCACTTCCAACTTCTTGTCCAGTATGATGCTGGTACAGATTTACTGTCCACCTTTCGGTTGGACAAATCCAACCACATATTGGATCACATTCAAGAGTGGCGAAGGAGGAAGAGGCTCATCAAGGCCACAATCTCTCTTGAGTTTTTGTTAGAGTGATTTCTTAAGTCCTTATTGCCATATATATCTAAGGATGTATCCACCTCGGGGGTGACTAATGAGGAAGAGGCTATCCTCAGGGCCTAGCAGCTAGATTTGATATACTCTCAGTTTTGGATACTATATGAAATCATACCTGAGGCACCGTGGTCGACAAATAGTGTCGAGAAACCTAACCCTGAACCCCATGCCGATGGTGTGGTTGGTTCAGTAAAATATCCCACTATAGAATCACTGGCCAAGAAACTCCATGAGTTTTCAGTGAAGTAGTCTACATTGGAGGCAACAAATGTTGCCCCCTCACCCCAAAATTCAAACATTTTTGCTCAATCCTCCCAAAAGGGAAATTAGTAGCCTGGTGGGAAAAAGAGAAAGGGGAAGAAAGGTGAGGGAAACCAAAACAAGCCTAAACCCACTAATAATGCTAATGGGGGAAAAAAAGAGAAAAGGAAGGTCAAATTTCCTTGTAAGTTGTGCCAGGAAGATCACCTTACCCATTAATTCCCCTTAATGGATCAAGCTTAGAAGCTGTTAAAAAATCAACAAGCGGCTGTTCGAAAGGGTCCTTTTCCCCAAGGACAAAATGCAGCTTTATTTTCTAACATAGCTGGGGCCATTACTAATGCCCTGGATCAAAATTTTATCAACATGGTGCAATCCGACACCTTGCTCTAGACTAGGAATAAGAATCATGAGACGAAGGCTCCTGAGAAGGGTAAGTCAATCGGTGAAACTTCTAACCCTCTTATGATCGAGAAGCCTGCTGATCTAATGCTGAAGATACCGAAAGGTGTCTTTAAGAAAACATTTCACAATCCCAACACTAGGGCTGCATCCAATTACTCTGTAGTTGAATATTTGTCCTAGACCCCTTGTGCAATGTCAACATTAGAAGTGCTACAGAGTTGTCTCGCATAACAAGATGCACTCTTAGCAGCTTTAGGTAATATGGATTCTATGAGTCTAATCACGAAGTTTAATCTGTTTGATGTTAAGATTATCCTTCCATATCATGTGGCTTTGTCAGTGGATGTTGCTCATGGTGGAAATACCATTGGATGTACAGTTGTTGACAAATTTTCCTCCACATGTGTCATTTCTTTATCTTGCTGGAAGGCTCTAGGATCCTGGGAGCTAGTTCCATCAAACACCCTGCTTACTGATCCCCGTCCGCATGGTATCCTACCAGCTTTTGAAATTAAGATGGAAGGGAAAGTAGTGTCTATTGAAGTAGAAGTGATTGATGTTCCTTTGGACTATAAATTTCTTCTGGGGAGAAGCTGGACTTATTCTATGTGTGAAATTTCCTCGTCTGTTCTTCGAGTGGCGGTATTTCCACACGAAGGGAAGTTGGTCACTGTTGATCAACTTAGTTTCACTCGAAAGGGCCATATGGAAATGAATGAGTCCATCATGCCATTGGTTGATCAGGTTAAACCAACTAATGAGAGCTTGGGGGTTGGTATGTATGCATCGTTAATGGGCACATGTGATATCCCAGCCCCGATAAATTATTTAGGTTCAACTAGTGTAGGGAAGTCTATCGCGACGGTTGTCGATAGAACAGATTCTTGGGTCCTTCCTTCCCATTACAAACCTGAGGTGTGTTTATCAGAAGTGGAAGTGGCCTACCAAGCTATTCTTAATACCACTATTGATCCTATTTTGACTCCTTCTACAATCTCAGAAGAGTCGGACGAAGCCTATTTGCCTACTTGGGCAGAGAACTCTTTATATTCTGAGGACTTCTTAGACATGGTTTTTCCTTTGGATGAAGCCATTTTGGAAGCCATGTGTGGGGGAGATAATATTTGTGAACATATTCATCATAGATCCTACTTTCTTCTAGAGCTAAGTAGAATAAAAAACCAAGAGTTCCACGTGAGACTGGCAGATGGCGGCCGATGTACCGATTAATCCCTTACCAAGGGAGGGAATATTTGCTGAGGGGAACATGGAAAATATTTCCTCTAATATCCCTATCAACATCTATGCGAACCCTGGCATCGTGGAAAATGTATATATTGGTGCAAACTGCTCTCCGGAGGAGATTTCTATCTATACAACCTTATTTAAGGAGTTTCATGACATGTTTTCCTAGTCATATGAGGAGATTCCAAGCATTGATCCATCTATAGTTGAACATGAAATCCAAACCTATCCTGATGCCAGACAGGTTTGACAAAAACTTAGACCTGCCAATCTGTGTAAAGCGACAACCGTTAAGGTTGAAGTGGAAAGGTTGCTGAAAGCTGGTTTCATTTATCTGATTGCTTTGATGGAATGGGTATCCAATCCTGTTCCCGTTGATAAAAAGAAAGGTACCATATGTGTATGTACTGAATTTCATGATTTAAACAAATCCTGTCCCAAGGACAACTACCCCACACCGTTCATAGATCAAATCATTGATGCTTGTGCGGGGAGTGAAGTTTTCTCATTTATGGATGGTTTCTTTGTGTATAATCATATTCAAATCAAGCCGAAATACCAACATAAAATGAATTTCATTTGTCCATGGGGTACATTCACGTATAGGAAAATTCCCTTTGGATTGAAAAATGAAGGGGCTACCTTTCAGTGGACAATAAATTTTTCCTTCCATGACATAAAACCTATTATCGAATCGTACCTAGATGATCTTCCTACTCATTCTCGTAAGAGGATTGATCATCCAGATCACTTGCGCTTAATTTTTGAACGATGCAGGAATTACAAAATATGCTTGAATCCCCACAAGTGTGTTTTCTGTGTCGAGTCGAGATGGTTGCTCAGGTTCATGGTTTCCAACAAAGGTATTCAAGTGGGTCCTTTGAAAGTAGAGGCCATTATAAATATGCCTCCTCCTCATTCTGTCAGGAAACTTCAGAGCCTGCAAGGAAAGTCTAACTTCCTTCAACGTTTCATCATTAATTATGCCAAGATCACCAAAGGTTTCATGGACCTGTTGAAGCAAGACACTCCATTCATATGGGATGAAACCGCACAACTTGCGTTCACGACATTAAATAAATCTTTGTTGTGGGATTGTTTGTTACGTCCGTTGGATTACTCTCATGATTTTATATTGTATCTTGCTACGTCCGAGTTGACCATTGGGGTAGTACTAGTATAGGAGGATGAAAAGCTCCAAGAGCATGTAGTCTATTACCTTAGTTGTGCTTTAGCTGGCCCTGAACTTCGGTACCCCCACATCGATAAGTTGGCCTCGGCAACTGTTTATGTTGTCCAGAGGTTACGTCACTACATCATATCAAGGACCACTACAATAGTGGCATATGTTAATCCATTTCAGTATGTTTTGTCCTGACACATAGTCGGTGGAAAATTCAATAAATGGATAGTCATTCTCCAGGAGTTTGACTTGGATTTTCAGTCTACCAAATCTAAAAATTCCTTAGTTTTTGTAAAGCTTATTGCAGAATTTCCAACAGAAGAGAATGTTGTAGTTGAAGAGGACTCATTCCCAGATGATAAAATCTTCCTGATTTCCACCTCCAATCCTTGGTACGGAGATACACTTATCTATATCCAGACTCTGAAGTGTCCTGTGTCCTTCTCGTAGGAAGAGCTATGTAAACTACGCGTACATGCGAAAAATTACCTCATTATCAGGGATACTTTATATCGTAGAGGGGTAGACTCTATTTTGTGTCAGTGCCTCACCCATGAGGACGCCGAGCATGTCCTAAATGATGCCCATAGCGGAGCATGTGGGGGTCATTTATCTGGGTTAGCAACATCCCAGAAGATTTTATATGCCGGGTATTTCTGGCCCCCAATCTTTAAAGATTGTGTGGAAGACGTCAAGCGCTGTCATCCTTGCCAGCTTTACACCAAAAAAATGCGGCCGCATCTTGCTCCACTACTTCTCGTCCCTACAGTGGGTCCCTTCACCAAGTGGAGGATACATTACATGACATGTAACCCAGTTTTAGTTGGGGGCCACAAATATATCATTTTCGATGTCGATTACTTCATGAAGTGGGTAGAGGCAATGCCCACCTTTAAGGATGATAGGGAAAATGCAACTTTTTTCGTTTTCAACTAGATCATTTCCTGTTTCGGTATTCCAAAAGATATTTTCACTCACCATGGAAGTCACTTCCAAAATAGCAAGATGACTGAATTGACTACAATTCTAGGGTTTAAGAAAGATCACTCATCTTCCTTCTACCTGTAAGCCAATGGTTAAGTAGAGGCAGTCAATAAGACCATGAAGACCATCTTGAAGCGTACCATTAATGTAACATGGTAAAATTGGCACATTATGCTATACCTTGAACTTTGGGCATACCAGACCAATGTTAAGAATACTACTGGGTTCTCACCTTTCCAACTTGTTCACGGGGTGGAAGAAGTCACTCCGCTTGAATGTGAAATACCATCACTTAAAATTTCCATTCATGTGTTACTTGACATGAATGAACTAGAAGACCATTTGATACATTTATAAAATCTATATGAACGACGAATAGATGCATTAAAAACAAACGAGGCTCATCAAAATAGGGTTAAGAACTAGTATGATAAATTAGTCAAACCTAGAATCTTCTCTAAAGGAGAACTTGTATTGCTCTGGGATCAAGACAAAGAACCCCTGGGGGTAGGGAAATTCAGGTCTATGTGGTTAGGACCCTACATTGTGCCGAAAGTATTGAAAACAGGGGCATATGAATTAACTGATTACGAAGGGAATAAGCTGCCTGAGCCTAGAAATGGGCTCTACCTGAAGAAGTACTATGCTTAGGCTTAATAATTTTTCTTGTATTTTCTTGTATGTATTATATGTACAATAGTTATACGGTTAGTGTTATTACATCATCTATTGGTTGTTACAGATGTCAACCGAGTGGTTCATAGGTTTTGCAGATGGCACTAGTCATCATACTTGTAACCTGGATTCAGCCGCATGGGTCATTTACTCACCCTCAGGAGAACTAGTTGGTTCTGGAGGCACTTTCCTAGGTCCTACTACCAATAATGTGACCGAATACATGGTTGTTATCAAGATACTATGGGATTCCTTGTCATGTGGCATCGCTCTATTGGAAGTCAGAATTGACTCTAAACTGGTTGTTTCCCAGCTCAATGTATTTTATCAGGTGTGAAACCCTACCTTGCTACGTTAGTTTTTGTAGGTTAGATTACTTGAAAGAAATTTCGATTCTATTTCATTTAATCATATTCCACGAAATCAAAATTCATTAACTGATGCATATGCGAATTATATCTTAGATTGGAACTTAACACACATTTTGTAAAAAATATATAACAGATACATTTGGAGCAGATGTAAATAACCGACGATGTATATATGTAAAAAATGTCCATATGATAGGTTGAGTTCTGATCCTTAGATCCAGTCATAACAGTGTAAATATACAAAAATATACAAATTTTGGTTCGCAATCCATAAAATTTCCCTAGATTTAGGCCGGGTTTCCTGCATCACTAGCATCACCAGCATCATCAGCTTCCTTAGCTGCAGAAGCCTCCTCGACTTCTATGTAAACCAGAATGGCCCTCGCTAGCCTCCTCATGAGGCGTATCCAGGTAGGTGGAATTCCTATGACAAAATATTTCATCATAGCAGGAATTTTCTCGATCCGTATGATAGGAACTCTTTGGGTAAGCCTATCTAGCTTCCCCTCGAGTACCCTTACTAAACCTTTGTCTTCACCTGCTACTGGCCACACGTATATCCTGGGGTTCCCATCAGGGCATACAGGTCCCACATTTGCATTTTTAAACATTTAAATGGATCAAGACTCCTATACATATGTATATAACTTGATGATAAAAATACATAAAAATTGAAAAACATAAAAGCAATTTACCTAGCTCTCCCCAAGCTCCTTTTGGAGGGAGGACAAGATCATTGTCGCCTCGAAAATCCAAACTTGAATATGGAAACTTCTCAAGTGCTGGAAGCTGCCTCTCCCACCAAATGTAGAAGTCATCATCATACACACTTTGAACTGAGTCATCACCACCTTGGTGGAGAAAAACCTCTCCCCAGCTGGTTAGTCTAGGATGACAAGGCAAGAGGTCTGGAACTAGTAAAACAGGACTGGTCATGGGCAATTTCTCAAGAATACCTGAAATTCTTTCGACGTCCTCTCTTGTAGTTAAAGAGATGTTTCCTCATGATCAAGATTATTCTCGAGCACCACTCAAGTACATTCCCATGTAAGCACTCTACAACAACCCTCATCTGGTTCCAAGTCGCAAGATGAAGTGAAGAAGAGCCTGCAACCCTCACAATGGTACTCACCAACACCTGTAGTGGGAAGTTGGTAATATGTACAATTGGGATGCACGATCCATTTTTCTGACTTCCAGGCATACAGTAGGTGTCCACATAGTCTTGGACACTCATGGGGTCACCCCCCCTGTTGGCACCTTTGAGGTTCAACAGTATACCTCTTTGAGACAACCTTGTGATGAAATATATATCTTCTATGCTCACCTCTAAGATCTCACCTTGAAGGTCAAAAGCCCCAAGGTCATGGTCCCAGTATCCAATCAAGTGTTCAAGCAAGTAGACATTGGCTCACATGGGCGAAGAGCAGAAGAATTTCAACAACCCACTTTGCTGTAGTGCATTCATAGTGGGGACACTATGGAGGGCATCTCGGTTCGTATCCTCATGTTATCGCTCCCTCCATTCCAAAACCATGGTTGAACCTTCCCATTTGACCATTATCAAACATTAGAATTCATCAAAATTATTTGATTTTGGCCATAGCTTGACTTTCCCTGTGTCGCACAGTACACTTGATTGTCTTTCAGACAAGCCGCGTGTGACACACGAGTTGCCTTCAGGCAGGTCGCATGTAAAATGTGTGTACACAAATGTGTAATTCGCCTACCCGCGTGTACCACGTGTCCTTCCTAGGGCAGGCTCAAACATCAAATTTTGGCATAAAAATGAAAATAAAAATGGTTGAAATGGAAGAGTAAGGAAATCTAGCTTACCTGGCACTTGCAGAATCGAAACCGTCCACTGGTTTTTCCACACCGAACGATTGAAGTCAGAGGTAAAAATTGCCTAATTGGGTAAAAAACATGAAATGGTATATTTGATTTCTATTTTTGGACTATATATAGGAAAAATTTCAATTTTTGGGTTTTAAGCCTATAGTTTGAAAATTGTTTTATAAATTGAACTAATACCATGTTATTTTTTTTCCTAATGCAATAGGTTCAAGGTCATTTAAAGTCGTTATTCACTCATATAGGGTAGGATTTTGGTCATTCACATGCATTTTTGCATCTATACCTAATCCGATTTAACTCTAGGATTACTTCTTTGACCACGGACTATGGTGTTTAACCATTGTTACCTTGTCTATACCATTTTTCTTCTGTAGATAGGTCCTTCCTTCCATGAGTACCCTAGTTTAGAAACCTTGTTTTCTTTTGGTACTCATGCCGCATTTGTCATAGGTTCAGGGGAGCTTTCTTATCTATTTTTCACTCCAAATTGAGCCTCATTTTGGTCTCTTTTTACAAGCTATCCCCTTTATAAGGCTTCCCACCCTTATGGAGTTTCTTTAGGCCCAGGTTTAACTCCTCAAAATAGAATTGACTGCTGAGAAAACTTGTCCATTCAGGATCGTTAAGAATATGTGAATGGGCATCCACACTGGTGGTAGGTTATCACTTTTTCAGACCATGTGGAATAATACAAAAAAGGAACACTCTCTTTTCTTCATAATTGAGAAGAGTATTCTCAGGCATAGGTTTTCGCTTTTCCGGACCCAAGGGACTAAATTTATAGAAAAGGACCGCCTGGCATGAGCTTAGTTTTCTCTTTTTTGTGCTCTGGACCTAAACATGAAAAATATTCCGAGCGTACTTTATGTTTTTGTCATGCTCGTTAACCTAAAGAACAAAACATCGAGTTTACTGTTGTAAGCTCCATTTCTCGTAATCAAATGGATTTTTCTGAGTGATCTTGCCTTCTTTCACACTCGTAAAACTCAGGCTATATGCTACTTTTGAAGGAGTGTTGGGTAGGTGGTAATTTAACCTTTTTCGGACCTTCTCGACTAAGTAAGAAAAATGTATGCCTTACTTCTTTAGGAGACTAAATTGTATGAAAAATCCCCCCCCTTGGAGTCTTCTTCGGCATTTTTAGACTCTCTAAATATGAAAACAAGAAACGACCATGTACTAGTTCGGGCTCATAAAATCCATGAATCAGAAACATTATCAAGCATTATTCTCTCTCCTCTTCAAGCTTGTAAAAAATGAAGAGAGACCTGAGTTGACTTTTTTGGACTCGTTAAAATTTAACAGGAAAGATAAGGAAGAAGTATTCTCTTTGGGTTATAAAGAGTGGAAGCATCTGCTGCTTGAACATAACACTCTCTAAACTTTCTAATACTCATGTCTCAGTTTACAGTTTCAGCTCATCTATTACTTCGAGTTTTTATTACTCCTCCACTTGTCCTTTATACATGGGAAATCTGATCATGTCTCGTACATGACATATAAGTCTAGTTGTCCTATCCGCAAGTCAAAAGCTACCTTGGGTCATCTCTATGTTGTGTTCAATGTTCAAGGATATATCCCTTCATATGAGTATTATCCTGATTCTAGCATTATCCTATCTGAGTCACTCGTGTCTACCTTCCCGTATCCATTTCCTAGTCACTCTTGTGATCCGTTGGAGGATCTATTGCCTTCCTCATCACAGTATGGTTTCTCATTAGCACTTCCTGAAGATGAAGACCTATATTTTTGATGATGTTAACTTAGGATTTCAATATTATTATCAGTAAACTCCTTTGCTTCAGTTATCAGTTACACTCATTGACTTATACTTTGTTGAATTCCTTCCATGTTTGACTTCAGCACATCTATTCGCATGGTAGGGATTGTACTGGTTCCTTTGGATTTCAATGAAGACCTTAGGTTCACATTTATAACCTAAGTTGTGCAATATTTGTGTTATGTTCAACAACACAACCTACAGATTTTGAAGACTCATCATTGCATATTGTGGCTTCGATCCACCTTTGTAATATACGTGGTCTTGTACCTGTATCATATGATGTAATCAAATATTGTAAATGAGATAGTGTTCCAGTATATTGAACATGATATCCTCAGATATGATTTTGTATATGACATTGATATGTATTTGTTTCAGGTACTTCCTCTGCTACCTTGGACACTTGAGTTCTCCAAGATAAAAGATTATAATGTATTTCGACCATCGCTTCCCTTTGACCTCACACATTAGGGGGCATCTATTATCAACCAAAATGGCACTTCTCCGTCTGAGTGCTGACATCCATTATGTTGGTACACAAAAGGACAAATAGGATTGAAGTAGCCAAAACACTATAGATGTGCATGACCATTGATGCATGATATCCATACCATCATGATATATTTTTATTCTAAGTTTAGGGTTGCACACGCTCCTTTTTGCATTGCAACTTGTGTGTCACACGCGAGTATTTGCATTGCAACCTGTGTGTACATTGAACACGCGAGTTTCCTTTGAGAAACAAGCATGTCACATGTGCCTTGCTTATATAAATACTCATGTGTACCTTAATTCGACATTAAAAAATATACAACACAATTAGATGAGATTAGTTGGGCCTTAATCCATAACTATCCCAACTGTCTCAACCATCCTAACCTTCGAAACTACTCTATTTATCCATGTATAAATAGAGGCCTTGGGATGGGGCTAATGAATCAATTTTTGAAGAGCAAAGTTCTACTGGTGGTATACCTTCAGAGTCTTGGAGCTGCATAACTCAGTGTCCTCGGTTGCAGAGGAGTCCTTGTGTTAGAAGCTGGGTTGTATTCTCACTTATTCACTATTTGTCAATAAAGATATTTCTTCTTCCAATATTTGTATTGTGATTTCTCATGTATATTGGTTTATGAATGATTTCAGTTATATTATGATGAACATGAATTTCACTAACCACTGATATATATATATATATATATATGAGATATTTCTTGAAGAATTGTCTCTTTGCAGGTGAAGAGGAGAAGCCCTAGAAGTTTTGGAGAAGAGTAAAGCAGGAGAAGACAAATCTTGGATAAACCGTCATAAAAAGGGTAAGCCAAACTATCTTCCTATTCCTATTTCATTCTCTGTAAAAGCTGATTGTCTGCAAGTCTATTACTAAGTTGGTAACCCTAGACCCTAGGTTACAAGTGCTAGAATGGTAGATTCAAGCTAAATTAGTTAACCTATCTAAGCAATCAACAACATATCATAAAAGATAAGAATAGGAAAAGAAAAGGACAAGAGAACACCGATATACGTGGTTCACCCTAATGGGTTACATCCACAAGAAGGTAGTCTTCTATTATCTCCAGAATGTCTTCTCCAATCTTACAAGAGAGCAAAGCACAAATACCCCAAAGAATATAGATGATGTACAACAGTGTCACAATAGTACCACTACTACATCAAGAATGCATGATATGTAGAGACTCACTTGACCCTATTATATACTAAGATATGAGGAGGAATTAATCTCACATATTGCATGTGGGATAATATAATTCTCCAAAATAACATCTCTTAATACAATACCATGGAAAAATACTCTACACAAGTAAATACAACACCATATAACTATGGGTTAAATGTATTACTCTTTTACATAAGATTGTAGACAACTTCCAACATAATACAAAGACATTATTACTTTCCAAGGAATATAATATATTCCAACACTCCCCCTTAATAATGGTTGGGAGAAGGGACCATACTAACAATAAGGAAGGAAGGAGTCATTACTGCTCCCCCTTGATGACAACTTCCCTCATTCCAAGCAAGGAACGAAGATGCACAAACTTCGCCTCGGTGACGGATTTGGTGAATATATTTGTTTCATGCTGCTTGGTAGGACAATACTGAAGAGAAAGAATACCATCTGCCACAAGTCTTAAAATGTAATGAGCATCAAGGTCAAGATGCTTTGTCTTGGAGTGATATACCGGATTATAAGCAAGCTAGATTGCACCTTGATTGTCACATTTCAACACAATGGGCGATTTCGAAGCCATACTAAGATCTGTAAGAACATGCCATAACCAAAATACTTCTTTAGCTGCTCTATATTCTGCTTCACATGACGATAAAGAAGAATATTCACCTTCTTGCTCGACCAAGAAATCAGACCTGAACCAAGTTGAAATACATAACCTGCAGTGGACCGTTGATCAGAACTGTCACCTACCCAATCAAAATCTGTTTAACCAGAGAGTGGAATTGTAGTACTACTCGAATAAAAAATACCATAGTGTAATGCCCCCTGTAAATATCTTAGAATCCTCTTGGCTACATGCCAATGAATTTCTTGAGATTGTTGCATGAACCGAGAAACCAAAATGATGGAAAAAGAGAGATTTGGTTGGCTGTGAGTTAAATATATCAAACTACCTATAAGTTGACGATAAAGAGTAGCATCAATAAGTGGTGTGGTACACTCAACAATTAACTTTACACCGCTCTGATACCATGTTATAATAGTAGAGTCAAGCTAAACTAGTTAACCTATATAAGCAACCAAAAACATATCATAAAAGATACGAACATGAAAAGAAAAGGACAAGAGAACACCGATATACATGGTTCACCCTAATGGGTTACATCCATGGGAAGGTAGTCTTCTATTATCTCCAAAATGTCTTCTCCAATCTTACAAGAGATAAAAGCACAAATACCCCAAAGAATATAGATGGTGTACAACAGTGTCACAATAGTACCACTACTACATCAAGAATACATGATATGTAGAGACTCACTTGACCCTATTATATACTAAGAGATGAGGAGGAATTACTCTCACATATTACATGTGGGATAATATAATTCTCCAAAATAACATCTCTTAATACAATACCATGGAAAAATACTCTACATAAGTAAATACAACACCATATAACTATGGGTTAAATGTATTACTCTTTTACATAAGATTGTAGACAACTTTCGACATAATACAAAGACATTATTACCTTACACAGAATATAATATATTCCAACAACAAGGGTGTATTGTCTTGAACAACAGTTGGAAAACTTCTCGCAATGTATCCTATATTATCACAATGGTACCATTGATATGAGGATAAGTCTTTTTGCTTGTAATTTCCCTTTTTATTCCTTTGAAACTTATTAGGAGGATGAGAATCCTTATGAGTTTCCTTCTTGAATTGAGGTTTTCCTCTTCTTCTAGAATGAACATCTAGAGCATGGTCATCATCCCTAACCAGTGCTTCTCGATTTGCTACTCTAGATTCCTCTTGAATACATTCTTCCTATAGGATTTCAAATTGTATCTTTCCTTCCTTGCAAAAATTATCTGGATGTAAGAATCCCATGGCCTAGTAAGACCATTGAGATTGGTCATTACTGATTCATCTTCATCAATCTTTTCTTCAATTGCTTGTAGTTGTTCTTTGAATTGAGAAACCCTTGTGAAATATTCTTGGATAGATTCACCCTTGCTGATATTTTTACTTTTGAGTTGGGCTCTCAAATTCATCTTTCAGTTGATGTTTCTTACTTCATACATTCTTGATAGGGAATCAAATATCTCCTTAAGTGTATTCTTATAGGACACTTGAGGAATCAAGTGATCCTTGATAGAATATGCTATGATCCTCTTGGCTATAATGATGTCCTTCTTGTACTTTTCCTTTGCTTCATCTTCTTTGGGATCCGATACAACTTGCTTGATAAAATCTGTAAGATCATTTTCTTCTAGAATGAGTCCAATTCCGTATTTCCAGCATGGAAGTTTTCTATGCCTTCTAACTTGTCATCAAGCTTGGTGCTTGGATGCATCTTGTCCCGGAGAACAGAAAATGACAAAAAATGAAATTTATTAGAAGTGAACACTGAACTTACCAAAATATGTGCTTAACTGAGGTAAGCATGTTGGTACAGTCAGTTTCTGAAGAATCCAAATTCTAACCCTTGAAACTGGACTTGTGAAATTATGGACTGCATTTTCTGGTTCTAGTTTTCTAGTTCCAAGTCAAACTAGGGTTTGAATTTTTGGAAAATATCCCCACTAAAAAACTTTGATCTAGGTGCCAAAATATGTTCCTAGGATGGGCACACTTCCCAATATCACCTGCACTCCAAAATTCCTCTTAAGTAGGAAACCCTAATTTTATTGTCTAGAGAAGGAGAGAGAGATTTACCTAGTGAAAGTTGCTCTTTTCAGTGTAGCTGTGATACCATGTTAAGTTTTATATGTTGTTATAGCTTAATTCCTAAATTCATGGGCATTTAATACATTTTCACAATAAGAACACAAAGAGGATCTTTGAAATAAACACAATCACAAGGCACACACCAATTTATCTTGAGAAACCCAAAAGGGAAAAACCGAACAAAACTTCCTCAATATAGATTACCAGAATGTAATGCCCAAATATCAAGGTATCATAAGAGAGATAGACCAAACCCTAGCATAATATCCAAAACACCAAACAAACTTCTCCTCCTTCTCTGTGTTTCCTCTTTCTCTCTCTTGTGCAATACATGAGTGAGTGAGTGTGTACAAATGAGGGAGGGTGCCTCCCTATTTATACTAATAATTTTGATTGACCTTTTAGCCTAACTGGGATGAACTATCAAACTGACATGCCCGAACTACCTAGAAAAACTCAAAATAATATTTATATTAATCTTTCTTGGGTACTATTGACCTGGCTTACAATAGAGGATTTACCTCATGACTTTTACATGAACTTTTACATTAATGACATCTCCTGAAGGAGGAATACTAATAATAATGTAAAGTACAAGTAGAATATTCTTCGAAGTTAGATTATTTCAATAAGGAATTGCATCATCCATTAGTGTACATAATATAAGAGACCTTCTAGTGTGATATTCTAGGACCTCATCTCGGGGGTGATAGTTCAACGAGATAACATACGCAAAGTAGAGATCTATAGGCTGGAGGAAAATTGTCATGTTGATACCAGTTGCATAGATTAAGATAAGTACTTATAACCTTATAACCTTATAACCTATGATGTATGAATACTATGTTGTATTATGAAGTCTTATTATGCACACTTATTTCTAAATTAAATGATAAATTTATCATGTACTAACTCTTAGTGTTGGATTGACTGCCTTCGGGAAGATATATGTGTGCCTGAGATAGTATTTTGTATTTTGACGTGTGGATGTAAGATGATTTAGGAAATATGATAATGGGAAGCCATATGTCTGCCATATATGGCTATCACATATCATAATTTCCCATGGGATTTGTATTTGGTTTATCAATAAATAAATGGTTAAAATTTATTTTTTTTATGAGCCAACTTTTAGCGCAAATATTATTGATAGAATTAAGATAGTTAGTACCACATTTTGTTAAGTTTTATCAGTTGTTTTAGGACTGATATGGACTTTCATGTAGCTTTACATGGAATCCCAATATGAGGTAATGCATTGGGGTTTGAATATTATAGTAGATTTCAGAACTATGTCATGAAACTAGGTGAAAATTTATATATGAGTTTAGAGAGGTGTTGGTTCAACTAGTTAACCTAGAAATTTAAATTGCACACCAAATGACCAAACCACTTTGAATAAACATATATAAAAACATCCACTGTTCTAAGATCAAAATTCATCCCTCTTTACGTTGAATAGATATCATGGACCCTTCTTTACCTGTGACCTAGTTTGGGTGTGTTACATGCTCAAAGTCAAAAATGATTTTTCTTGGGGTATTTAGACACCTGCAAGGCATATTGTATTTATTATGAGGTAAACAAGAATTTTGTTGTTTCTAGATATGCCATTTTTATTGAAACTAATAAAAATGATGAGTCTATTGATAGACAACTTGATTATATAGGACAATTTCCCCATCTGAAGACATATTATGAAGTTGATAATGAAATTCCACATCTTGAAGGGGGGATCCCTATCTTGGATCAATCTTTGGAATTTCCATATGAACCACCAAAATCCCCTCATGAAGAAACTCATGAAGAATAAGCTTTTGTCACTTCACATGTACATGAGACTCAACTAGATGATGTTTTTGAGAGGATTGGAAGACTAAATCTTGAAGAAAATGAAGCACCACTAGCTGATCAACTTGTACCATCATGCCTAAATGGGCCACAAAGACACTTGAAAGTGTCCGTATAGATGAATTTGGTAAGATGAAAATAAGAAGCTCAACTAGATAAGAATATAGAGGAGATGTAAATAACTTAGGTGATGACATGTGTCTCATTTGATTGTGAATTGAATTCATCTGCTAATATTGAAGCGAATTCCTTTGAAGGGGCTTCTACTCATGATGAGTGGAAAGAAGCCATGCAAAATGAGTATGATTCACTTAGAAATAATGGAACCTAGAAGATGGTTGAACCTCCAGTTGGAACAAACCCAAATGGATGCAAGTGGATATACAAGAAAAAATGTAGAATAGATGGGTCAATTGAAAAAAGCACAAATTGGGGCTTGTGAAAAAAGGATATGCAGAAAAGGAAGGTATTGATTATGAAGAGACATTTTTCCCCACAAAAACAAAGGATACCATCCACATGTTATTGTCTTTGGATGCTCAAAATGGGTGGAAAGGCCACCATATTGATGTAAAAACAACCTTCTTGAATGGAGACTTGAAATGAAATGTCTTCATGTCTCAACCATAAGGATTTTTTGTGAAAGGGAAACAACAAAAGGTATGTAAGCTTTCCCAACCTTTGTACGACTTGAAACAAGCACCTCAAACAAGGTATTAAAATAAAACAGAGCATATTTTGAAGTTAAATTTAAAACAATATAATCTTGATGGCGTAACATTATTTGTAAAGAAAGTTGGAAGATTTATTGTGTTTCTTGTGGTGTATGTAGATGACTTTTTGGTGATAGTGAACAATGAAATTTATTTTACATTCATAAAGACTTATTTGAAGAAGGGATTTGAAAAAATAGGTCTGGAACAAATTCACTACTTCTTGGAAGTTGAATTGACTTAACATCCTAAGTACATATTCATCTCCCAGAAGAAGTATGTTGGAGAATTGTTGAAAATATTTTCCATGCTAGAATGCAACCCTCTCTCAATTCCATTGGAACAAAATCTATATGTCACATCGATTGAAGGAAAATAATTTGAGGATGCAACTAAGTACCCAGGTTCACTATAATAAACCAACAAATCCCAAGATATCGTCCCTTTCAACATCACCTGCAAGCAAGCACAGTCTCACCCAAACTACCTATGGGTATTGCAGGAACCATGTTTTTGTAGTAGAGAAGGGGATATGAGACTATTATGTAAAATAATCCATTAACCATACCTCAACATACATCAATAAAACCATAGAGACAACAAAGTGTATACATTAACCACGCAGCAAAATTGTGACTTATATTAAACAGAAATTATTACAATTTCAACCATTTATCACCATCATATATATATATATATAGATATATATAACAATCACACAAAAAAGAACGTGTAAGACACTAGATATTTTAACGTGGAAACCAAAAACAAGAGAAAACCACGAAAAATGATTCGTTTTCATGGATCTTATTACATCAGGAATTTTAGGTATATCTGTACCCATCCTACAAATATATTGTTCCTTCCTTCAATACAATCTAGATCTATGCACATATTTTGCAGATCAATTTGTCTTAGCTACAAAATCACTCCTCTTCAACAATACTGACGCAATCATCGATCCATGAACTCAAATGTTTTACCATATACTCTCAAAACTATCATTAATCCTATCCTACCTGACTCATTACATATTTATAGTCAAATACATGACACTCATGACAGACAAAGTGGACATAAAATTCTAACTACTTCTAACCAACTCCTCAATTGATGTGATCAATATTGCTCCTTTTCTTCTTTCTCACCACAATGTCAGGGTCCTTCCTACTTTTGTAGGTGCATTCCCTCTTTAACCATTTCATTGCATTCCCCTGTTCATACCAAAACTTTCCAAAAACTTGTTCAAAATTTATTGAAAATACCTTAGGGACAACACGCCCCCAACACTCACCCATGGATCGTCCCAAGCCACTTAATCTTGTCCTTGGGGAGATGTCCAAGTCACCAAAAACTTAGTGCAAATATCTTTTTTTGCTACGAGAGTTCCCTTTACTCTATATTCCTACTCCTCTAGTTCCTGTACCAACTACGCAATTATATGTGCCTTCATTCTTTCCTCAACTAGGTGCATAATTTTCCCCATCTCTGCATTTTAGACCTTTGACAATCTCTAATACCTGCATTGCTTCATTCTCCAATGCATCCACCTTCTGACTCATCTTCTATTGTTCATCCCGCAATTGGTTAATTTCTACCTACAATATTTTACTTTCGATGACCTTTAACATTCTATCTATTGGTCGAAAGGTCCTTATGAGGTATTTTAACTTCATAGACATGTTCTATGCATATTCTAGTTTGCTTGTAATTTCTTGAAGTTTTTCATCATCTATTGGTGTTTCCCATGCCTGCAAGCTTTCAACAAACAACTTAGCACATTCTGTTTCTAATGCCTTAATATTATCTATTGTAGACTGTACTTCACCTGCTCTTTGTTCCCGTACGTCCAGAGGTGTAGTAAGCACCAACCGCACTTCCAAGTCACTAATTTTTTCACAGAATCCTTTAGTTACTTCAACGAGGCTTTTCATTTTATCCTCAATTGGTGTTGCCTCATTCATTTCCACTTACAGAACTATGGTGCATGTAGTTTCAATGAATTTTTGTAGCTTCTACTTATGCTCAACTATGTCATCCCTCTCCTTTTGAAACTGCTTGCACTTATTGCTGAGTTCATATCTTTCTTTCCCATGCTTCATGGTTTCATCAAAATTATACTTCTCCCTTATTTTTATATCCTTTGTGATGTTCTGATATAAATTATGCAACATATGCATAGGGATCTCTTCTAGATTCAAATATATATGACTCAATTCTTTGAAATGTGCCTATACATATACTACTAAAAAAATTAAGGCCTTTGGTGTCAGTGCTACGATTCTAGACTATGCAGTTGAATATGGATGCAGTATTGGTATTAAGGCCACCTGTTGTTCATTTGATCCTTAAGATGGAGTTATCCTTATTTCTTGTAATGTTTTTTGTAGCTCAATTATATGTCCTGAGATTCCTCCATAGAGATGCAAATGCTTGTCTGGAATATTCTACCATATGACCTCAGTGGTGTCCTTTATCCTTTCTGTTAACTTCTCCAAATCATCTTCGGTCAATGAAATTGTACCGTACTTATTATTTTTCCTCGTTCTTCTCCCTTTGTCTATTTATAGAGCCTCATACTGTAACACAACCTTCTGTTTCATCAATGGTAACCTTATATGTGGTAACAATGAAGCTATAAACCAATTCTTATGTTATATATCAGGAATATTAAAACTTACTCTATCCATCAAATATTTGAATCACTGGTTGAAGTCCCACACTGATTTAATTGGTGATTTCTTAATCCCTTTTAGCTTAGTGATACACTATGAATCAAACTTAGGATTTTTGAAATCACGATCAACACAGTTCTAATATTTTCCAATGAGCTTGGTTGTGCTCCTTGTGGTATTTGAAGCTTGAGAAAGAGACAGTTAGTCATTATTTACATGCATACAGTGAGCAAAAGTTAATAGGGGTAAGATTCCATTTGTAAGAGTTCTTGTGAGTGCATAACTTGCTGTCAAACAATTTTCTCATTTTTAATTTAAAATTCAATCACTCATGTAACATAACACCAATTTTTTTTTGAATTTTTTAGTTCTATATTCCTCCCTTCATTTTTTGGTTGTCTTTTTGGATATTTATGTGTAGAAAGTAGAGCATGAACTCCTTTCCCAGTATGAAAATCAGCTTATTTTGAAGAAACATTCAGGGCTTGATACCTTGCTAAAGGATGGGAAGGTATGAATTTGATACATGGCTTTGCAATGTACAAATATGAAGTCCCTAGTATGTTTTCTTCTAATGAACATTATGAATTGAAAGTGAGTATTCACTGCTGATGAATTGAAAGAGCAAATTTGCTTACCTTATTTGACTTTTACTTTGCTTGATTTCATATAGTGATAATTTTTCTCATATATTTAGGAACGACAAGAGATATTCTGTAAATTGGTTGAATTAATTGGTATTGTAAATTGGTTGAATTAATTGGTATCGCATCAATCGCAGAGGTATTCCATTCTGTAACATCCCCGACCCTCCGACCGACGAAGAGGACGCTACCAAACCATCAAACATCCGTGAAACTAGCCCCATGAACATGAACATACATAAAATGTTGAAATAAAATTCTTAAAACATAAAGCATAGTAAGATACATTCACATACACAGTGGAAGCAAACATACATTTAGGCATTCGACATGTTCATCATAGTTCATTAGCCATCAATATAATTGTAGAGATGAAATAGACAAGGATACTTATCTCATGAAGAGCTTGCCCCGCAACCAACTACGTCACTGCAAAGTTCCACCCAACCATAGGCCAGCGTGCTCATCAATCTCTCAGCAACACTGCCACCCCCGAGCTGGGCATGATTCCCCAAGGAATAAGGGACTAAGCAGGCTTACACATAGCCAAGGTACACAAATCAGCCAAGCCCACACAGTAGGGCTTATCAGGCTATCAAGGAGATGGGAGAAGACAAATGCTAAGCTGGTGAGCTCATGGAAGAGCTAAGGACACCTATACCAGTGCTAGCCTAACCTCTAAGACACCCACACACACCCAACACCAGGAAATCAGTCCCTTCTCTGCTACACAATCCCTCAGGCCCTGACCCCCCCCTTTTTAGTGCTCTTCAGGGGTTGTGGAGAAGAAAGCCAGTCATATAACTCTGTCTGTGTATCTCCCAAAACACCAGGTTTCTCAAGCATACCCAGCTTTCAACCCACTCCGCATAGTCCGAATACCCACCACTGCATGCATGCAACCAGACAAGCAATTCACAGCTTGGGCAGGGGAAACCAACACCTGAATCATTCTTGGCCCTATCATGGCCAAAACGATTCAATCAATAGCCTACAACATCTTAAACATGGAAAAGACCACAACCAATGAACAACCACACAAACCATAGCACACGATCCCCAATGAAACTACTGGAAAACTTACACAGACCGTAATGGGGAAGAAACATACTCCCAATATGTATGTGAGGGAAAAACGCGGCCAACACAACGTATGTACTCACAACAACCATCGATCAGGGGAAAAAAACAACCACGGTTCAACGATGAACACCCAAGACATTACACAGTTCAAACAGGAGCACAAACAGGAAAAAGGGAACAACCTCTCTACGTGAACGGAAGGGAAAACCCCATACTCCAACCAGCAATCCGTGAGAGAAGGGAGAACAGAGAAAAACGTCCCTGCATGAGAGTGAGCAGAACGAACAAGAGAGTGGTGTAGTGGTGTTTCTCTTATCCACATGAAGGTGGAGAGACGGCTGGTGGAGTGGGCATGTGGCAAGGACTGATAGTCCTGCCACCCACCATTTCCCAGCAGTAACTGCCCCCAACTAACAAAAGGAGCTTAAGTGGCTGACACATGGATTTTCCCCAATGGCTCCCACGGGTTATACAATCCCCCCCTTAACCTTAGGAAATTATGCCCTTTTCATTTAACGTTGCAACGTCGTAGCTGGCTGTAGGTTCATTTTAATTAATGTGCATGTTTACATGATGCCAAACTTCAATGTGCTGGATAGCATGATATACCATCGACAACGATCCCAATTGCCGAAACATAACACAACCAAATCGATGGTGTGTCTTTTTCCTTTTGCTCCACACCACGATTAATTACAACATATACATCATGTACCTTTTAATGTAACCGGGGTTAGAATCGGGGATATTACAATCCCCTCCCCCTTAGAGTAACACCGTCCTCGGTGTTCTAATACATAGGAATGCATATACCATTTGCACATCAAAATTTCAAAATTTTGCAGATCTGTCCCACATTCAATTATTTACTTGAATTTTCAGGACCAAGCCCCTCGACTTCGACGAGCTTCTCTTGCTGGTTCTTAGCTTTCGGCTCATCCCCAAGTCTAGGAACTTTTCTGTATCTTGAGTATCTCTCCAAGATTTTCTCAGGTCTTGGAAATTGTTTGAAGGAGACTTCCAGCCAAATCCAACAACTTTTGGTCGGCTGCCATGATCAATGTGCATCACTGGATTTCTCTTTTCTCACCTGTGAAATGCATCATTGAAATTTTGTCAGACCAAGCATAATATAAAAATTAGTCAATTAATTTCCCAATTGGAATGACAGTCCAAGCCTCATCAAGGAGACTTTCATATTTTTCATGCCTTCCCAACAGGCACATGAGCTCATTCATGTCCATTCTTGGGC
>LPNX010665965.1:131206-164175 GCA_001517045.1 Pseudotsuga menziesii
AAGCTATTACACTGCCGGGTTTATCAGGCTACTCAGCCAAGCCAGCTAACAGTTGGGTTTATCAGACTACAAGTAGTCAAGCCAACACTATAACGTTTCCACAATTTCCACAATGTCAAATAATTACACAGTCAAGCCAACCTTCAGTTGGGTTCATTAGATCGTCAACAAATCACCTGCACTTATATCAACAATACACTTATATCAACAATGCACTTATATCAACAACCAATCAGCCAAGCCAATGGAGTTGGGTTTATCAGGCCATCAACAAGAACACATGCACTTATATCAACAATAAACGACCATTTCCAGGTCCAGGATCTACTATGGATCCCCAGGCATATACTTAGCCCAACATCTCCTTCCAGTACATCTTTATGCCAAATGGGAAGGAAACTTTATCATTACCATTTCCAGGTTTCATTTCCAGCAATGAGCTCTAATTCCACTACCCCATACAACATAAGAAACCACCCCCTTCTCTGCTCTCCAGTCCCTTAGGAATGTCTCCTTCTCTGTGCTCTTCAGTAGGAGGTAGGATGAGCCCAAGCCATTATCCATTTTGTGTGCAACACCAGACTGCATTTGTTTATTCTTACAACACACGCAATATAAGCGACTCATCAACGTTATTGTTCTAAAACTGGAATCACATTTTATATCATTCACTATCAAGTATTGAGACACCAGGAGTGTGTCCACCCCCTAGGGTGTAATTAATATTGAAACCCTTTCATGATCCGGCATCGGGAAAGTGTGCACCCCTTTTCGATGTGAACCATGTAGGCCCTATTCATACTCAAGCAATCTGCCATAATGGAAATAAAATTGAAACATGCTTTGCATATCGAATTTAACAATTTGACATGCATATTCTTATCTGGGGTCACAGAACACTTATCGATTTGCCGAGGCGGTATTCCTTTGTTAAGGAGGAATGGGGGCTCCCTTCTCTGAGTTGACAGTCCCTCGGTTTTCCATCCCAACTCCTTTTTACATTTCATATTCACACATGTCTTACCAACATAATCCATACCATCTCACTCATGTTGCTTACCTAACATGTAGTGCAGATGAGACATTTCCAAAATGTCCAATGGAGTTTCACCTGAAACCCCTTTCCAAGATAGGGGAAAAACTCCCCATAAAGTTTGGCTTCTTCAGGCCATCACACATGGTCTTTCTACAATGTGTACCCCTGGCACATTCATCAAGTAGCCAAACAGTCAATCATTACCTAATAATACAATCCAAATTGATTGTTCCATAACCAAGCAATGACATTAGTAATTAAATTCAATAATAATTTGCAACTCTGCCTACTACAAAAATTGATTTGCTTGGAAATGAGGTGATCGTCATTTGTGGGTCTCTTGTAAGCAGCACCACTATGCCCATTATAATTTTATGCTCACTAGCATAACATGAATACCCACTTACAATGCATCCTCCTGACACAATTCTATGCAAGCCAATAGTGATTAGTAGTTGTCAGCAATTTCTCAAATTCAAAATTCACAAATTCAAATTTGACAACTCATTACGCATACAAACTAGTTTCACAGCCATGAAACTCTTCTCACGAGGTTTGGCTCTTTCACATGGTAGATTCTGGCCTTTTTCATGGTCTTACTCACATTGCCATGCCCCAAACAATCTACCTGAAACCTGAACTTCAATCAGCCAAACACTTGGTAAGTCTTGATGCATATAACCTTTTTCCATTGCTGCAACAATCACTGAAGCATTTTCAGAATTATAGAATTCAAATACTTCCAGCTGTTAGCACATCAATATTACCAAAACTCATTTACTTCACATAATCATTATCATACTGAAACTGCAAGGTATAGTCACATCATTTATGCAATTTAAATGAATGGTTTAGATACTTCTTACTTCACAAGCGTATCATTGTACCACCTTGCCCTTCCATAGAGCATTTCCGATAGTCAATCGATCATGACTACCCTCTTCATGCACTTACTATCCTGCATTCATAACAGCTCTTGAAATGGTTCTAGAATTGTCATCAATTCATCATTTCACCCATTAGTTATTCATAATAACTCATGCACTATCTCTAGGCATTCATGCATTGCATTGCAACATTTTAACCCATACTTATGTATGCATATCTACAACATTTACTCATACTTTTCATATGCATCCATTCAATGCATAACTACAAGATTTATAAAATCTTTTAATGCATACCCACTCAATGCTACCTTGCATTGACTCAGGAATACTATGCATTCAAACATACCATGCATGGCCTAATCATGACTACTTCATATAGGATGCATGACTATAATCAAGATCATCACTGCTTACTTTCCTTGGGATACTAAGCTCATAACAACATAATACATGCATGACACCTTTCTCTATGAATGCAGTATAAAATTCAAATACCCACATGGTATGAGACCTTTTGATTTTACCACTCCATGCAATTGTCATAATTAAACTCTTACCTTCATGGGTCCTACTTACACCCTTGGCATTACCAATTTGGTTGGTCCTTTGGAGGAGGTTGCAGAATTTGCTCACCAACTTTTGATTCTGGACTTGTTGCTTTATCCCTTTCTCCATAGGGTTGCTAGTCACATTCATCAGCATCAACAACATATTCAGCCATGTCCATGTTTTCGTTGGTTTTTCCACTAATGCCAACACCAATGCAATAATTATCATTAGTGGCTCATTATGAATGTATAATTCTCACTATTCTTACCAACATGTAATATCCTATGCATGCAAGGAATATCCTCATACATTTTATGTACAAAAATTATAAAATGTAATTATAATTAGCAAGATAGGGTTTAAGGAAATTTCCCTTTTCAAGTCCCTCATCCTTGCATGGAACTCCTTTTCCACACAATAGCTGGTTTGACTTCATGGTCTTGCTACCTCTAGGCATGCAATTCTTGGATTGTTCATATTGACAGCAACACATTTCTCTTTCAAGCAATCACTAGCACTTTGCTACTCTGCATTCAAATTCTGGTGACTCTCCCTTGTTCCCTACTGGATAAGCTTTCCAATGCCTATCCACCTGCTTCATTCTGACCTTGGGTGTGAAAACCACACCACTTGAAAAATGATGCTTTTTACCAAATGTATTCTGGCCTGAAATGTCAACTTCAGCCACCTGAAACTCTCTTCCTTTTCAGCCTTGTAATCCATTGGCAGTCTATTGAAAATCCACTGAAAAATAGTTGGAATTTGCTGAGAAAAATTCCACTTTGAAAAACCCAAAATTTCTTTCTCCCTATCGGGTCTCTTTCCAACTAAGTTTCCGACATTTCGATGGCCAAAAGCTCTAGTTTCCTCCATGCTCATCGGCGGCCTGTTCATCTATTTCCTTCCGCTATATTGGGCCCGTAGTCATCTAACCTTCTGAACTTTATTAGCGATTGGAACCCTTAAGCCTTGTGCTCCATTGATGATGCTAAGGACTATTCATCAACAGTCAAACAACTAGCGTTTTCCGTTGTTTCGGATCCCCTTCCATCTAAGCTTCCAAGCCCTTTATCATTTATCGACGATGCCGAGGACTGCGACGTATCGACAATCAGGTACACTGGCCGCTATGGCATCGACGATCGAGGACGTTGTCCATCAGAGGGATAGTCCCTTAGTTGGTTGCAACGGCGAACCCACGATCATATAATTTCTTCCGATGTCAGCCGCCGCATCGGTGGTTCCATTCTATAAAGTTCGCCGATCAAATCAACTAAATTCCGTTGACGATTTCCATACTTGAGAATTTTCAGCGAAAAACTTTCTTTATTCCTCCGCCGCGTCGGCACTTTCATCCTCTATTTTCCACCGACGTATCGACGCATCCATCGTCTATCTTCCACTGAATTTTTCCACCACATCGACGATCCAAACAACTAAGTTTAGCCGACGTATCGGTTGTTCGGACAACTAAAACTTTCCAATGTTTCCAGTACTTAGACAAAGTTTCAGAAATTCCTTTTTTTATTTAACCTTCCTTTCGCCACTTCTTCGGCTCAAATGTATTTTATTCCTTGCCGATGTATCGGTGCCTTCACTATCTATCTGCTGTGGCATCAGCGGTCAGGGACTCTATCTGTCGGAAGGATAGTCCACTAGCTGGCCGCAACGGCGGGCGCATGAACAACTAGACCTTTTCGATGTTCATCAGCGATTCCATCGTCTAACTTTCTCCGATCGTCGATGGGTTCGACACTAAGACGAATTTTTACAAATTTTTCTTTCCTTCATCTTTTCTCCCGCGATGCTTCGTCGGATATTCCATCTACTATTTTCCGTTCACACTGTGGCGACTCCATCAACTACTCTACGCCGCCATTTCGGTAGTCTTCCACTGATGACTTCCAATGGAAGTTTCCTCTCCTTTCGTTGTTCGTCGGTGGCCTGTATTGGAGGGCCTTCCAACTAAATCTTTCGCTGCATCAGAGGAGAGATCCTCTAAAATTTTCCGATGGCCGACTGTTTGGATACTTAGAAAATTTTTGATATTTTTATTCGGTGGTCCTCGTCGGACAACCTTCTGCTTAGGTGATCTGATGCATCAACGGGACTTCCGATTAAGTCCTCCGATGATCCGATGATCCCAATACTTAGAGGAATTTTCCAAAATTCTCTTGTCATGCACAGGTTTTCTTTTGTTTTCTACTGGGCATAGGACAACCTGCCTCTGCTAGCTAACCTTTCATGGCCCATTCAGGCCCATGCTGTAACCTGGCTCTGATACCATACTGTAACGTCCCCGACCTTTCGACCAACGAAGAGGACGCTACCAAACCATCAAACATCTGGGAAACTAGCCCCATGAACATGAACATACATAAAATGATGAAATAAAATTCTTAAAACATAAAGCATACTAAGATACATTCACATACACAGTGAAAGAAAACATACATTCAGGCATTCGACATGTTCATCATAGTTCATTAGCCATCAATATAATTGTAGAGATGAAATAGACAATGATACTTATCTCAGGAAGAACTTACCTCGCAACCAGCTACGTCGCTGCAATGTTCCACCCAACCATAGGTCAGCGTGCTCATCAATCTCTCAGCAACACTGCCACCCCTGAGCCGGGCATGATTCCCTAAGGAATAAGGGACTAAGCAGTCTTACACATAGCCAAGGTACACAAATCAGCCAAGCCCACATAGTAGGACTTATCAGGCTATCAAGGACCTAGGAGAAGCTAAATGCTAAGATGGTGAGCTCATGGAAGAGCTAAGGACACCTACACCATTGCTATCCTAACCTCTAAGACACCCACACACACGCAACATGAGGAAATCAATCCCTTCTCTGCTACACAGTCTCTCAGGCCTTGACCCCCCCCCTTTTAGTGCTCTTCAGGGGTTGTGAAGAAGAAAGCTAACCATCTAACTCTGTCTGTGTATCTCCCAAAACACCAGGTTTCTCAAGTATACCCAGCTTTCAACCCACTCCGCATAGTCTGAAGACCCACCACTACACGCATGCAGCCAGACAAGCAATTCACAACTTGGGCAGGGGAATCCAACACCTGAATCGTTCTTGGCCCTATTGTGGCCAAAATGATTCAATCAATAGCCTACAACAGCTCAAACATGGAAAAGACCACATCCAATGAACAACCATACAAACCATAGCACACGATCCCTAATGAAACCACTGGAAAACTTACACAGATTGTAATGGGGAAGAAACAGAGTCCCAATCTATACGTGAGGGAAAAACGCGGCCAACACAGCGTATGTACTGACAACAACCATCGATCAGGGGAAAACAACAACCACGGTTCAACGATGAACACCTGGGACATTACACAGTCCGAACAGGAGCGCAAACAGGAAAAAGGGAACAACCTCTCTGCGTGAATGGAAGGGAAAACCCCATACTCCGACCAGCAATCCGTGAGAGGATGGAGAACAGAGCAAAATTTCCCTGCGTGAGACTGAGCATAATGGGCGAGAGAGTGGCATAGTGGTGTTTCTCTTACCCATGTGAAGGTGGAGAGATGGCTGGTGGAGTGGGCATGTGGCAAGGACTGATATTCCTGCCACCCACCACTTCCTTGCAGTAACTGCCCCCAACTAACAAAAGGAGCTTAAGTGGCTGACACATGGCTTTTCCCCAATGGCTCCCACGAGTTAGACAATCCCCCCCTTAACCTTAGGAAATCATGCCATTTTCATTTAATGTTGCACCATCGTAGATGGCCGCAGTTTCATTTTAATTAATGTGCATATTTACATGATGCCAAACTACAATGTGTTGGATAGCATGATATACCATCGGCAACGATCCCAATTGCCGAAACATAACACAACCAAATCGATGGTGGGTCTTTTGCCTTTTGCTCCACACCATGATTAATTACAACATATACATAATGTACCTTTTAATGTAACCAGGGTCAGAACCGGGGATATTACATGTTCTCTCTGGTAACATGAATGGATATGCCAGATAGGAAAAATTGTACATTGCTATCGGGAATTAGTTTATCAAAAATACTAGTTACTGGTAAGTTGTAATAGTAATAATTATGTAGTTTGTAGATTTCTATCTATCATAAATTTGTTTGAATATCATCATTGTCAAGAAATAAAAACTACTTAAAGGGTGCTAGCTCAATGGTAGAGCGCCAGCCTAATTATGGGCAGGAGGTTGGTGGTTCGATTCCTCCGTGCCCTATCATAAATTTGTGACTACAAAACGACTAAATTTGCATATATACAACTATTAGTAGCTAATTTCCTGTATCTTACTCATATTTATCTTAGTCATTAATATGTTATCATCTAGTAGTTTATTTAGTCGTATATTTTGTCATTAATTGTTGTAATCAGTGACTAAATCAGTGACTAAATCCGTGACGAAATCCGTGACTAAATCATTGACTAAATATTTGAATCTCAATGACTAAATCATTGACTATGAATGACTAAACCAATGACTAAATCATTGACTATCAATGACTAAATCAATGAATAAATCAATGACTAATAAGTCAAGCTATTAAGGACTAAGTGAAATACGACTAGCTATAAGATAGTGGAAATTAGCTACTATTAGTCGTCGACTAAAAAATAATCGTTTATAGCTTGATTTTAGTCATTGTTTTAGTCATTAATTTATCATTTTGTACTAGTGGTGGCTAGTTTGAATTCTAAATCATACTCCTACAATGTTGTCACCTAGTTCCCTCTTCATTCACCCAATTCTTTCTGTATGAAGAGGGTTTTGACAGTTGGATGAGGTACGATTACCTTGGTTCTGTTTTTCAAAATGTAAGGTCTGAATTTTTTTACTACTTTAAAAACTGCATATGCTTGTTTGTCTATAGCAGGGTAATTGAATTCATCCCCTTGTAATCCGGTACTCATAAATGATATTGGGTACTCATCTCCCAATTTTCCCTTCTTTGTGAGCACTGCTGCAAGCGAGTTGTCTGAAGCGAAAGTATACAGAATAAAATACTTTTCAAAATCAGGACTTCTTAGAGAAGGCGCATGGACTATTGCTGCTTTGATGCCATTAAAGGCAACCTTCTCAACATCAATCCATTTAAATTGCACACTTTGCTTCACCATTTATTGCAAAGGTTTCACGATTTGTGCAAAGTCTAGAACAAACCTCCGAACAAAATTTATCATACCTGTTAACGCAAAAAAATGCTTAACTTGCTCTCGACAGCCTACACCACATACATACATCCATTTCCTAACCCATTTTGACCTCAATACCCATGTTTAACTTTATTCTCTCTCAAAAGCTAAAAAATAATAAAAAAGGGCCTAAAAACCCACAAAAGAGCTAAAAAAAGCTCATAAGAGAGCTAAAAATCTTACAAAGGGGCTAAAGCCCCCCAAAAGGGCCTAACAACCCTAAAAGGGCCTAAAAACCCATAAAAGAGATAAAAAACATGAGAAAGGGGCTTAAAACCCTAAGTAGGGCCAGAAACCCTAATTAGGGGCTTAAAACCCTAAATGAGAGAAAAAAACTATAAATAAAGGGGTGGAGGTCCCCATCACACATGACTTGTTTGCCTCTATCATTATTATACTTTCATGAGTCCTTGAGAGACCATCAATCTCAAGCTACTCATCCCATCCATTCCATTTTCCCCATTTGCTCCCCCTCTTGTGTGTTGAGTCAACCTCCACACTACCCAAGCCTGTGGAGAGGTGATGTTGTTTCTGAGTTAGGGCATTGTGGCCCCCCGTTCAAATAGATTTGAGGTATAATAGTCTCACCATTTTTGTTTAGTTCATAGTTTGTATGTATGTGTTTATTTTTTGCTACTAACAGTTTTTATTGCAACTAGTTTTTTCATTGCAGACTCTATCCTTTCGTCCCTTTGACAGAAGGGAGGTGCATTAGCACGTGGCCAGGGTTTTAACCCAGCCATAGTTTGGCAACCACGCTGGGTTGATCCCACAAGATCTCTAGTTTTTATATTTTTTTGCATGTTTTCTTTCATAACCGTCCCTGATCAAGCCCTCCTGAGGCCGGTTCGAGTCCGTTCGGTCCTAGTACCAGTTACTATTGGCCGTTCCTAACTCGATTTTTTATTTTTTTCCCATTTCTGGGCCAAGTCTCTAATTTTAGGCTAAAAGGAGCGACCTAGTCGATGATTGAGCCCTAAAAGGAGTGACCCAATTGATGATTAGGCCCCGAAAGGAGCGACTTGCTTCCCAGGGCATTGCCATTGCTTTTTTTTGTCCCAGAGGTGACCCAGTCACTACTATTTGGACTGTTTGTGTGACTCAGCTGCCGATGTCTAGCAACCAGAAGCAACTTGCCTATGTGTTAATCAGTTTTAATTTCATTTTCCTATTTGGTTGACTGTTAAAATGCACCTATCTTTGTCATTGTTCTTATCCACTACAAACAAGTGCCTTGGAAGCTAGAGGGAGTGGAAACCGTTGGGGGTTTCACAACGTTCACGTCCTCCCTATTGAGCAACCGAGCATTTGAGGAGTGACCTGTGGATCTACGGATGGTCTTGTTCCCACTTTGATGAGAGACCAACACTCCTTGGAATTGAGGGATACAAAAACAGGGTAGTCACACTACTGATTCACATTTTACAGTTTGTATTGCACTTTGGCTCTATTTTATTTTACTGGTTCACATGTTGCAGTTTGTATTTCCCATAGATTGATATGTGCAGAAAATACAGTATTATTTTCTCACCACATAAGTGAAAAATAATAAAAAATAACAAGCTCATACACAAAGTGCACACATTCCCACCATATAACTCAACCAAACTCGGTTCATGACCCCGAGCGAACCATAAAAGTAACCAATTTACTTAATAAAAATCTTGCGGTTTGATGACATAAGTCTCAACCGCCTTAATCATGGGAAGTGCTTGGGCTATTCCATAAAAATCATTATGAGGAGTACCACGGGAACCCTAAAGTAGCTGGACAACGATAGGAATTGCCAAACGAAATGGGCAATGACCCCTTCTGATTGAATAGAAACACCTTTGTGAGAAAAAATCCAAGCGTTGTCTTTTGGCAGTCTTGGTGGCCGAGTGACAACCTGTGAGCCAATAGGAACCATTAAACCAGGTCCAAAATTCATTACCGGTTACCACCAACAAGACACCATTGATCCACCATGCTCTTCCTCACGCCTAAGAGGCAACCCCCCTCATTTTGGGTCTTTAGATCATCACCATTGAGGCCCTCCTCGACAACCCTCCTCACCATCAGAAGGCCATACAGCCTCTGATTTCGACTTGGATTCCTACCAATCTGAGCCAAAATTTCTCACTACACCATCTAGCCCCATGGCTAGCGTAAATATTGACCCATTCTCTGAAAGGGTGGGTGGCAGCGGACCCATGTCCCTACCTCACATCATTACTAACATCCCTATCAGTGGTCCCGACACTACTCTGCATACTGTGGTGAATCCGCTACCCATTAGTGGTGGTCCTACACCAACTCCTACAGTTCCTTTCATACCACCTTTCATACCTAGGGGTAGTGGCCCTTCCACGATTGTTTCTACTATCCCTGTTGAGGTAATTCAACTTCAAGTGCCCCCAGTCATGCATGGACATCACGCTCCTGCAAACTTCAGCACCATCGTTGGTCCCTCCCGCATGAACCTTGGGTCTAACCTCCCATTCATGGCTTGCCTCAACTTTCCTGATTTGGCCAGGTCAACAAATGACCCAATCAGCCATCAACCCCATTGGCCTCCTATGCCAACCAAAATCTCATCTGACATTCGAAAGTTTGAAGGGAAGGCATGTGAGTTCCCCCAACACCACATCATGTCGTTTCATCTATGGTTCTCTTTAAACAACATTGTGGATGGTTCGATTAGACTTAGGATGTTCCAGCGTACCCTCACAAACACTGCAACCAGATGGTATATTGAGCTACCTCAAGCCTCTTACCCAAAATTCAATTCCTTAGCCTTGATGTTCTTGCAATATTTGCAACTCCCCGTCAGATACAATGAGGGAATTAAGATCTTGCTATCTTACTGCCAAAACACTGCGACTCATATAATCGACCACATCCACGAGTGGTGGCGACGCCACAGCCTATGCAAGATTCAACTTGATGACATGATCTTTCTGGCTTGGTTCTTAAAAACCTTATACCACCTATAGCCAAGGATGTTGCCTCCGAACGTCCCCAATCCGAGGAAGAGGCCATCTTGAACACCCAACAATTTGACTTGATTTATGCTCAGTCTGGATACCTATACACCATCATTCCAGACGCTCCCCGTGCCGGCACCTCTCACCGTGACGCACCGGGGGCATCCGATGCTGTGAATGGCATCATAGGCTCTATCTCCCAACACCCACAGTACTACGTGTCACCTCCTAGGATTCCACCGAACCCAAGCAACGCCCCTAGTGTTGCGCAACGAAACTAAGTTCCCGACTATTCAAGGATGAAGGCTCAGTCCAGAGCCACAACATCCTATTCTCAACCCATGCCACAAAAACATGCGTATGCACCAACTTGGTCAACACAACCATATTCGGGACCAATGACCAGATTCGTAGCCCCTCCAGCCCCTCCGATCTACTATGCACTACCCATGAAAGCCCCTCTGGTCTACTACGCACCACCCATGCAAGCCACTCTGACCCATGACATAGAGGTTGTAAACACTTAGCTGGATTATAACCTTCTCCTTGGATGGAGTTACATGTATGCTATGAGATTCATGGCATCCGTTTTCCTCCTTATGATGTTCCCTCATGACGAGAAGATTGTTATGGTGGACCAATTAACTTACCATGATCCGCAGGGGAAGATCACACCATCCAATGTCATCCCCACTGTTGATACCTCCATTGACAATGCAACCACCCCTTCCTTGTTGGCTATAGGCCCTGGATTGTTTGCTGACACCTCCATGACGGCTTCCTTCCCTTTGTTATCCCCTCCACAAGAATCAAGCAACACCTCAGATTTGTGTTTTCTCTCATTCAACACCATTGCACCCAAACCACAACTTGGGGATTCCCGTGTGGTACCTTTAGCCACCTGACATTAGAGGAATTTTGGGGTCTAAAATGGGCCTCCTAAGGAAAATAATAAAATAATAGTTAAAATAATAAAATAATATTGATTAATTTTGGAGGAAGAAAGAAAAAAACTACTTTTTGTGTTCGTATTTTCGACATATCTCCATGTGTTTTTACTCAAATTTTGATCAGGAGAGCTCGTTGGATGCGGAATTTTATTCTGCATCCAACGAGTACCCACACTACATACTTTGTATGGACCCCGCTACCCCAAAAACAAGAAATACCTGAAAAAACGTGATGATGATGTCATCATCACGTTTTTTCAGGTATTTCTTGTTTTTGGGGTAGCAGGGTCCGTCAAAAGTATGCAGTGTGGGTACTCGTTGGATGCGGAATCAAATTCCACATCCAACGAGCTCTCTCGATCGAAATTTGAGTAAAAAGACAATGAGATATGTCGAAAATACGAACAAAAAAAGTAGTTTTTTTTAATGACAAATATGTCAATTCAACCATTATGGTTGACTTATTTTATTGAAATTCTATTGGTTCTTGAATTCCAACTCACAAAAACTTATTTTGGCACGTTTTCTTATAAGGCCCATTTTAGACCCCAAATTTCCTCTAATGCCATCCTCCGATGCCCCAATTTGTGTTGACTCCCGTGCAACCCATTGCGGTCAAGCCACACCCTCCTCCTGGCCCACAACAACCTACTTCCATGCTTGTGTCGACCCCGCCTCATCCAAAGAGGGCCAGGGGCAAAAACACCAAAGCGGCAACCAAACCTCGACATACTCCACCTTACGCCGTGTGCGATGTCCAGGGCCATGCAACCTAGAATTATCCAAAAATACCCATCCTTCGCACACAGCTAGATGCCATGGATACAATGGAGAATATTTTGGTAGTCGTCCTCCCGACTCCCCCAACAGTAAAAAAACAAGTCTTTGAGGACAAACCATGCATGCACACTTTGCGGATTGTATGGAAATTATTCTCACCACTACCAAGACTTGGTTGAGTGAGCCACCCTTAGTAATCTTAAAAAAAATTCCCTTGAATCCAAGATCACTTTCATTGAGGAGATCCACCCTCCGATGTTTCCTTGACCACCACAACTATCTACATGATCTCTAGTTCCAGTACTACTTCCGTCTCCCCGGTCGTGGAAGATCCACCTGATTTATCCCGACACCACTTTCACGATGACGATAAGATTTGTAAAACCACCGCTGGTTTTACCCCATTTTACTTATCCCATGGTTTGGAGTCAATTTTTCCCATTGAATTCCATATTCCTCCCCCACGTACTTTGTGCCAAGTCCAGATTCTCCACGACAAGGTCATTTTCTTTTGTCGGAGGTCTTATGCCTGAGTCGCTCACCATGTAGCACTTGGGGCATAGTTTTTATTTTTTGTTTTAAATCATTTTTTACCATGACTTGGTGACCCACTCCAACAATTTTTCTGGATCTATTTGTAGTGAGTCCATTACACAGAACTCTGTCGCATCATTTGCACATGAGCAAGTAGATATTATCCCTGCCTCTACGCCGCTGGTAACCCACTAGAGGGTGCGGTCCCACATTTGCACATGCATGCAGTATGTCACATGTATGATATAACTACCACTATGCTAGCATAAATTTAGGTCCCTAGACCTGTATCGCAGGTCGGGGTGTCTCCAGGATCTCCCTGGTTGTCCATGCTCATGTATGGATCATCCTCTATAACGATAGGAAGCTTCCACTAATGTGCAAAAAGATCCCGGGTAACAAGATGAACCATACTAGATTGAATCCATCCCTACCTTCTTCGAGGCATTTATTAGAGTCAATTCTATTTGTGTGCCACCACATGAATCAAACCTTGTACATTGATCTAGATCTGTACCCATAGGCCTCTGGTTGGTCTAGTTTTTCCCCATGCACCACTGCATTAGGGGCAACATCACTAGCTGCTAGCCAGAGTCATCCAAAGTCCATTTGAGATGCCGTTCGTACCATCGGGTTAGATTTTCTGTCCTCTATCTTTTGACGAGACCCTTGTCTCGTGCTCTCACTATCATTTTTGGGGTCATTTCTTGGAAGTCACCTCGATTTGTGTGCCATCACGTGAAACTCTCTTTGTATGTATTGGAATGTCACAAGCCTTCTGCTCCATCCATTCTTTACTGTTGGCCATCTTTTGATCGCCATCCATTATCTAGCAAGGAGGAACCATTAGTTCCCCCTTACTTGGTTGACCATTATGGAGTTTCTGTTAAGCTCTTTTCTGACTCCTAAACAAATGAAAAGATCACCGAGTGTACTTGCTTCCTTTCTCGCTTGTTAAAGTATTCAAAAGGGAGCCTACATAGTCTCATTTATCTCCTTTTGCGGACTATGTAGACTACCACAAAAAGGACCACCTTAACACACTCAAGCCAGGAACGTATCCCTTTGCATCCTTTTATGCTTTCTCAGGCATGGGGACCGAACTCTACAAAAAATCTCATCACAGGTTGTCTTTAAGATCTTTTCATGCCTTCTCATCAAGAAAAGATTGTCGAGCAAACTTGGTTTCGTTCATGCTCGTAAAAGTATTTGAATGACCGTCCAATTAGTACAGGTTTAACCTTTTCCAGCTTGAGTGGACTACCAACGGTAAATAAGTCTCCCATTCCCCAAAAAGGGTGGTCGAGCTCTCCTATGTGCACTTTTATCCTTTTTTGGGCATAAGAGACTATCAACGAAAAAGAGACCCCAATGGAGTCTTCTTCATGCTTTCAGACTCTCTAAAATTGAAAGCACCATTGAGAATTTACTTTCTCGAGCTTGTTAAAAATCCACAAGATCGTGCCATAACGGTGTCCTTAGGTGCCACCCCATATGTCACAATTTGGCATCATTCCCCCATTGGGTTTCCTTTGTTCAGAGTATTCTGTGATGAGTCTTCCTTGGATCCCTTGGATATCAAAAGTCTAAGCTACGCCGCTGCCACCCCCCCCCCCCCAAGTATTTCTCATCTGCAGTTACATTCCCAGTATTACAGTTATGATCCCTCTCCCATGAGTCAGTTTCATTTGCTTCCAGGTAAACCCTTCCTTCATACTCTAAACAAAGGAAGTTTAAGTCCTCCACACTCCCCCTACCCCTGTTCTCCCACTCAGTGTGTCAGTCCCTAGATTGTCCCACAACCTTGGTTATCCCCCTCGCACTTCTTGTCAAGGAAACTTTATTTCCTTCATAAGTTGCAAGTCTCCCTCTATCAACGACAACACATCTATTCTAGAGGATAGACCTAGAGGTCCCTATATCCTAGTTTCATTAACCTCATTAATGAATTCCTTGGACCACTTGAGAGGAGTCCTTAGTGCCTCTTGGTATGGTTGGGTCTCACATGCTCGACTTCAGCTACATCATCACACCATTGAGATTCATATAGGGTAATGGTCCATACATTATTTGGTCGAAGACCTCGGTTGTCACCTGACTCTAGCACATTGATGAGCCTATTAAGGGACCTAGATAGGTTCATGTCCCTTGTGATTTCTGGGTGCATTGGAAACAGTGATCAGAAGCCCATAGAGCAGTGCTTCTATATATATTCATGATTGATGCGACATATTGTACCACAAAGACTCCAACTCTCTGTCAGTGAGTCCTTACAGTTATGTAAACTTCTATATCTAGCAGGTCATCGATTGTGAAGATATTACATTCCATGAGAATTTCATGGGTCCGATGTATCAGTTCCTCAGATCAGTATTGTATTTAGTCTCTCATTGAGGCCACCATTATGTAGCAACAATTGTATATGATTGGCTCTTGAATTTTGGAGCCTCGATTGCATTATTCTTTTTACATTTTTACGAGCATGGGTATGCCTGCCTCGTCCATATACATGTCACATATTCTTTGTTTCTCACCCATTGATGGGAACCAACATTAATACAAAACCAAAAGCCACTGTGTCTCAAATAAGGAATCACTGCTTCTTCGCAGGTGTCTCCACTATCCCCAAGGTCTAATGATGTCCGTCGGCCATATGATGAGCTCCTGCCCTCACACATCAGGGGGAAATCTGTTAATGAAAAAAAATGCTTAACCTGCTCTAGAAATCCTACACCACATACAAACATCCATTTCCTAACCCATTTTGACCCCCACACACATGTTTAACCTTATTCTCTCTCAAAAGCTCAAAAATAATAAAAAAGGGCCTAAAAACCCATAAAAGAGCTAAAAAATCTCACAAGAGAGATAAAAAACTCACAAAGGGGGTAGAGCCCCCAAAAAGGGCCTAAAAATCCTAAAAGAGCCTAAAAATACATAAAATTGATAAAAAACATGAGAAAGGAGCTTAAAACCCTAAGTAGGGCCCAAAACCCTAATTAGGGGCTTAAAACTCTAAATGAGAGAAAAAACTATAAATAAATGGGTGGAGGTCCCCATCACACATGACTTGTTTTCCTCCATTGTTATTATACTTGCATGAGTCCTTGAGAGACCATCACTCTCAAGCTACTCATCCCATCCATTCCATTTTCCCCATTTGCTCCCGCTCTTGTGTGTTGAGTCAACCTCCACACTACCCAAGCCCGTGGAGAGGCAGTGTTGTTTCTGAGTTAGGGCATGGTGGCCCTCCATTCAAACAGATATGAGGTATAACAATCTCACCATTTTTCTTTAGTTTGTAGTTTGTATGTATGTGTTTATTTTTTGTTACTAATAGTTTTTGTTACATCTAGTTTTTTCATTGTAGACTCTACCCTTTCGTCCCTTTGACAGAAGGGAGGTGCATTAGCACGTGGCCTAGGTTTTTACCCAGCCACAATACCCTTAAAGGATTTCATACATTTTTTATTATGGGGTAATGGAAGCTGAGATATAACTTCTATTCTTTTCAAGTCTATGGAGATTGCCTTTTTTGAAATGATATGACCCAACAGTTTTCCTTCTAAAACTGTGAAAATTCTTTTCTTTGGATTCAAAGATATGCCATATTTTCTACAGCATGGAATTTTTTTTAAAATGAAAAACACAATCTTCCCTTTTCTTAGAGAAAACTGTCACATCATCTAGATATACCACCACACTGTGGCCGACCAATCCTCGGAAAGCGATATCCATTACCCTCTGAAACGTAGCTCCAACATTTATGAGACCAAAGGGAATTCTTCTATAGGAAAATGTTCCCCACCTCGTTTGAAATGTATTTTTCAGCCTATCTTTCTTTGCCACCAATACTTGGTTATAGCCTGAAAATCCATCTAATAAGGAGAACAATTCCGAACCTAATACCATCTGGAGAATTTGTTCCATTGGTGGAACTGGATAGTTATCTTTATCTGAAGCTCTGTTCAGATTTTAGAAATCAACACATAATCTTATTTCTCCTGAATTCTTCCTCACTAGAACCAAATTTGCTACCATTCTGAATGTCGGAATCTGAAAATAATCTTTGCATCAAGTAATTTCTTTACCTCATTTTGGATTAAAGGTTCCAACTTTGGATTCATTTTCCTCAATTGTTGCTGGAATGGTTTTAAACCTGATTTAATAGGAATAACGTCCTGAATGATATGTGTGTCATATGTCTTCATGTCTTCATATGTCCAAGCAAATATATGTTTATATTGATGAAACAAATTGATAAACTGAATCTTTTCTCTGGGCAAGCAACACTTTCCCAAGTTCACGTACTTGGGCTCAGCCTTTGTCCCCAAATTAATCAGTTCATATTGTATAGATGAACTGTTAGTCTAGACATTGCTTGGCTTTCTAAATTTTTTATGTAAGTCAAACATCCCTTCGAGTGTCCTTACCCCTTTGGGCATAAAATTTCCTTTGGTTACTTCTCTGTTTTGTATATTTGCTTGATGTTCTTCATCATCAATCACATAGTCTTTGAAAGTTTCATCATTTGTCAGAAAATCGATAATTTTCTCATCATCATCAAACACTCTCAGATTTGTAACATTATCTGGTACTACTAGACTAAAAATAATTTCAATAGCACACTTATTATTAGTATCCACTAACCTAGTAGCATAAACAACTAAAAAGTCAGCTGCAACATTCTGTAACCTAGGAATTGAATTTATATTGAAAGCATTAAAATGTGAAATCAGATTCCAGACTTCAGATTGATATCCTTTTCAGGTGAGGTGATTAAAAATGTATTGTGTCTTTGACCTGTCTAACTACTATCTCAGAGTCACCAAAAGATTTTAAGTTCTTAACATTAAGTTCAATGGATTTCCTCAGGCCCTGGACTAGAGCTTCATACTCGACAGTATTGTTTGTACATTCAAACTCTAGTCTACAAGAGAGAAATTGTTTATTCTTTTATGGGTCAATTTGGACACAACCGACTCCTGATCCCTTTTGTGTTTTGGAACCATCAAAGTATATAAACCAAAATATATCTTCTAAATCTATTTGTTTAGTGTTTCTTCCTATGTTAGAAACTATATTTACTATATTACAGTAAATATCATTAGTCTGTGAAAATTGAAGGAGATCAGACTGTGTGTCTTATTCACAACTGGCCTCATTAGCCTGATAATTCCCTGACTCAAGTTCTAAAAAATAGTTACCCAAGATTGAAGATGAGAAGTTTACGGTTTCATTCTTTCCTTCCAATTGAGTTACAGTGTGCTTCATATGTGGTTCCCTTATTACCTTAATATGATTTTGACTATTTTTATAAGGAAACCACATGTGCGCCCAATCACATGCAAAGTACCCATTCAATTTCATTGACCAGTCCCTACTCAATATCAATCCATAGGCCTCTGGTATATCTACTACCATGATATCTATAAATTGGAAAAATCTATCATCTGCAGATAATCGAATCAATACATCTTTCATTTCCCCTATTACATTGACATCAGATCTGTCCAATTGAATGATCCTACACGAGGATGGTGTGGGTTGACCATTAATATTTTTACATACTGAAAGTGGCATGAAATTAGATGAAGCCCCAGAATACACCAAACAATTATGCACATTATGATTAAAAATCTCAAAGGATAACAAAAAAGGCAAAGTTTGAGATTTGGATTTTCATCCAATGCTTGGTTCATTAATTTCTTTATTAGATTCAACATATTCTTGGGAACTGCTGGGTTGTGGATCAAAAACTTCCAGAAGCTTCTTTCTTTTTCTGGGGAAAATTACATAATTCAAATAGAGGAATATTCACTTTTGTTTTCTTAATGTCTTCTACTATATCATACCCCATATCATATTCTACCATACCTTTCTTGTTGGTTTCTGTTTTACTTACCACGGTCTTTACAGGATTACTGACTACTGGGTTTTGATCTTTTATGTTAACCGGATCAGACTTAGAAGTTGTTTGGGTAGTACTGATAATTTTATTCATGGTTTCTTGCATCTTCTTTATTTTAGGCAGTAACGAACTTTCATCCATTACTGGTCCTTTACTTCTGGATGTAACATTAACCGATGATAGTTGAATCTCTTTAGTAGGATTCTCTTCATTTAGTCCCAATGTAGGTACACAATCCCATAATACCATTGTGGTTTCCTCCTGTGTTTCTTCCGGTTCATTGGTTTGTTCTTCTTCCACCCCAGGCTCTATTAATTGAGCATCTAATAGTTGATTCATAACCAAAGTCATTGAGTTTATCCACTACAAGAAACTCTTTTTAGAATGAGGCTCTTGATGGAAAGTACATAAATGGTCCATGCCTACCTCATTGAAGTTCAAAACAGAAGAATTATACACAGGTGGTTGAGACTGTCCACTTTCTTCCCTTTTCTTGAAATAAGGCTTGAACTATTTTTTCGATGAACCAGCTTCTTTGTCCTTTTCTATATATACAATATTATTCGATAAATTTTGTACAATCTTGACCACATTTTCTAATTCAGTTGAGTGTTCTTCCTTAGGTCTGGTTAGCAACAAAGGTTTTTTACCGCTAAAGGTATTTACCTTTGGTTCTGAAGTATGTTTTTCTATACTGTCCAGATCAACTCTACTTTGATGGCTTCTTCAAAATTTTCAACCAATGTTAGCTTAGCTTCCCTCTTCACAAACATGTCTAGTTGTGGGGATAGTGCTGTGGTATAATATTCTACCAATAACTCCTCAACTGGTTTGTTTGTAGCACTAAAATTGCTCAAATGATTGGTAAATATTTGGTTGAAATCTTGAACCTTTTCTTTCTTTTCCATTCTCAAGGACAATAATTCTTTCATAAGGGTAGCGAGAGTTTTTTGACTACCAAATTTTCTTTTAAATTCCCTTTCAAAGGTGTCCCAGTCATTTATTGAATTGGATTGCAAACTAAAAAACCAAGAAGTTGTTTTGGGTTCAAAAGTATGTGGAAAAAGTCTGCATACAATATCTTCATGCTCAATATTTAAAATTTATAGAGCTAAGAAAAAACTTTTTAGGTGGTCTTCTACAGAAATGTCTTTTCCTGGGTCAAAATTTGGTAGCGTTCTCTCTGGGTGTTTGGGTGTTTAGGAAAATCATGCAATGGAGCATCCAGGTTGAGTGGTGTTCTTTCTCTCCATGCAGGTTGATTAACATTTCCAACCATAATTTGATGAGGAGTTTGAGGTGCATGTAGCGGAGACTGAAGTGTAGGAGACTCAGGTCCTAACTGATCAAGGGGTTGGATGATCTCTTTGATAGAAAAATCCACTAACTCTTCCAAATTTTCCACCAGTATCGAATCTTGAGTATAAGAAGGTACCTTCTTGGAAGCCTGCCTTCTTGGTAATGCAAGAATTGATTTCAATCCTCCAAGCTTCTTCATGTAATATCTTGTATGTATTCTCAAGTGATTAACTTATTCAAATGGAACAATGTATAGACATTCTGAACCTTCTTCTTTAGAACCTATTTTCTCTTCAGGAAACTCAGTTTCAGATGTATCTCCAATGGAATAGTTTCTTGTAAGCGGATTTCCTCTGCCATCCATGCAATGGATACCCTCCTTCTAGTGCCAAAATTATTGATGCCTAGAAAATTCTGAGGTACCGACAGTAGGGATTCTCCCTAGTAACTGATCCCAACTAGATCGCTTACCATTTGGTGTGGAGAACCTATCTGGTTAATGACTTGACTATCGTATATTTAAGGTTTGTTTAAGTCTTTTACCGGTTGCAGATCAGTTCATTGTTTATGTGATTTTATGTTTTAGGGATGAAATGCAAGTGCCTAAGCTAAGTGCAAGTGACTGATAAACAAGAACCTCACAAGTGAGCTGCATAGGTTCTTACCTCTCGCCTTACGTAAATATTTCTCCTCAATCACTTCTATATTAATCAAATCTAATGTATTCTATTCTATTCTAAACTAATCTATCCTATCCCCAAGGGGAGAAAAATTTAAATAGAAAAGAGTAATGTACTGTAATGCTGCATATTGAATTCTACAGATAGCTATTTTAAATTCCACACACATAGTTACAACAAAAAAATAAACAAAGATAGATTTTCTTTGTTAAAGTATTCATTACTCAATATATGAAAAATATTTCAAATAGAAAGAAAAATGATTCATCATTACATTAATAATTCATAAGGACATAACGATCTCATAGTTGCACGAAAGCTAAATAACAAGTAATTCAACATTGGCACTCCATACAATCCACGTAAAAGCATGTGCAGTACTTTCCCAGGAAAACATGTTCTTCTTTATTCATAGAAAAATTAGTTCTTCATACAAATAACTCAACCTACTTGCGCTAGTGAAAATTCCTTTATATTCTATCCTCTATTCCTATTTATAATACTATTACAAATGGCTCTTTGACTACCTGACTTTTCGACTTCAAAATTTGTCCTTTAGTGCCTTGCATTAGGAAAATAAAATAATAAATTACATAAGTGAAAAAATATAGAAAAGACAAAATTTCAAGTGGGTCCAGCTGCTCTTGATATGTACTCTCCCCACGCATTTAACTCTTCTGCAGTCTCGTACTCGCTGATGGATTTCTGGAGTAGTTTCTTTCCTGCTACCATCATCCGTTTACCACATTAAAAAATGTCTAAATTCAAACTTTTCACCCAGTCATCTGTCATCATAACTCGTGGAGTGGGTAGTTTGCAGTCCTTGGTTACATATGCTAGAGTGAAGGAAGCAAAGGCTTGCCCTTTTGTATTGGAAATAATCATGGTGGCTGAGTCTGTTCGGGGTAGGATTCACCCGATTAAATCAGCACACTGGAAGAGCTCTGGGTGTGTGGCTGCCTTCATGATACTTGAATTTCTTATGTTGTCATACAAGGGCATATCCTCCAATCCTACATCAGGGACATTCTGGTCCTTGATCATATGATATATATGTGAACCCATTTAAACTCCTACTCAGCCCTTGTGACAAATTTTGTGTCTTCGTATATGGTTTCAGTCCTGGGCATTACTTCCATGTCTAAATCATCTTCAGTGATCTTAGCCTTTTTCTTTCTGCTCTTCTTTGGCATGGTGTGAGGTGAGGATTAAAACTATACCATGATCACAGCAAGAGATGTCTTAGTGACAACGTGATTGAAACAACATGAATTTATATCAACAGGAAATACTGAAATTAGAAGCTAAGATATCAATGTTGAAAAACACATCATTGTTTCTTTCAAAGAGTAAGATTTCAGTCAGTGTTTATGATAGAGGAGCACCGAGATATATTTACCAGTTCATCATTGGCCATTCAAAAGTAAGTTTGTGAGGTAGAGAAACCTCTCCCAAAGATTGTCCAGTCATTTTCACTTAAAATAAAGGGTATATGTTTGGCGAACTTAAATGAAACTCATCAACACAGGTGTAGATGTTGTTTTGGAAGTTACATCACTGCTCTCAGATACATTCATTTTGTGCTTCTAATCAGGTCAAGATACAGGAGGATAATCAACTTTGACTATTTTTAAAGTCTAAACATTGACTGCCTTGTGCTTTTGTCTACAAAGTTAACCAAGTTATTTCTACTCTTTATTCATTTGGCTTTAAACATTAAAACATATGGACCTCTTCTCACTGAATTTCTTCAGCGGCAAGAAAATAACTAGTAAAAATGTGGCAAAAGTTTTGTGACTCAAAACCGAGGACATCTCGGGGAAACTTGAAACCCTATCTTGAACCTAAAAACCTGAGAAAGCTTCTTAAACCACAGTGCCGACCCTAAGGGAAAAAGTATGGAGTCAAATACTACCTGAAAGGAAACCCTAGGCCAAAACATTGAGACACAGTGGTACTCTAAGTGAAAATTCATCGAAGGTTCCCCTATCACTTCATACAAAACTAAACCAAACAAGGTGTAGTCGGTGAAAAATCCGACCTGCCATAATTTCATCATAAAAATAAAAGAGGTTTGACATATGCATATCTATAGTTTAAATGATAAAATGACATAGTGAAGGTGGAGACAAAACCAATCACAACCGTGATAGAATATTGGGAAAACACTCAACAAGGTTGAGGGTTCTCTTGCAACAAAAATTGGGAATACTCCAGTGGTCTACCGGTCAAAACGATAAACCTTACGGGTTAGGATCGACTTGTGAAACAAGGCAGTGGCTAGTAAAAACCTATCATGGAAACCCTAAACCTCTAAACATGCAATTATTATACATTTAAAGACAAGTTTTAGGTCCTACCTGGAAACTATTGGTGTAGGTACGACACTTGGTGAGGTAATCCAAAATCTCCAAGAGGAAAAAGTTGACTGGATGTGTCCAAAAAGGGGTTGTGGTAACAAGCCACAAAACTTACCGTGCCATATATATAAAAAAAATGTTGAAAAAACAATAAATGCAGCCGTTGGGGAAATAAATGTCGCACGAATGAAAACTCCGTTTCGACACTCAACTTAAAAAACATTCGGAAACTTTTCTCAAAGTTTATCGATACATCGGCGACAAATTTTGAGTTTCCCACGATAGTGTCGGCTGAAATGTCCTAGTTTCACCGACACTGTCAGTGGGAACTCGTCAAACGTTTTCGATAAAGACCGTCGACAAAAATTGTAAAAGATTTATGATGAAAGAATGTCGGCTTTAAATTCTAAGTTTTATAGAATGCATCGGCTGAAAACAATGAGACTCACTGACACTGTCAGTAGAAATCTGCTGGATCTTCCGATGAACTGAAGAATTTTTTTCGATAAAACGTGTCGGCTAAGAAAGGCAAGTGTCGCCGATAGTGTCGACTAGAAAATCTAAGTTTCGTTGATGCTGTCAGCAAAACCTCATCAAATGCTTCCACTAAAGACTTAGGCCTTGGAAAAAATTAAAGCAAAGTTGGCTCGATTGCTAAGTTTTTTTGACACATCGGAAGAAAATTATGAGTCTTTAACTTAGTGATTTTTTTTTTCGCTTTCTCCAAGAAAACTAAGTCATGGAATGAAGATTTAAGGAGCAGAAATAGTCTAAGGAAGGCTTAAGACTAAAATTAGAAGGAGGGGCCCTAAAAAAATGTAATTTTTTTTGGGGAAGTGGTTGCAGCAACAACACCTTCTTCTTTTATTTTTTTCAATACCTTTGAATGATCCTGATGATGGGTAGAAGGTCCACCCAAAACACGTCGGTCACTTCTAAATTTCTACACAGTGCAAATGCATAATCTTGCACAATAACTGAACATTATGGAAAAATTCATGCGCAAAGGCATAAAATTTATTGGCATAGTTATAAACACTCTAGAAATTTTCCCCTCCATGGACTATGGGTTTTTCCCCTCCATGGACTATGGGTTAGTATATGAGAGCCATTTTTTATGCTTTCTGAATGTTTGTCTTTCTTCATAATTTTTTAAAGCATGAAAAATAAAAAAGTATGCTATGCTACAATGGAGGCAGAGTGTCATAAGGGCGTGGGGCTACATTCCAAGAACATAGTGTAGTATTGCACAAAATAAAGGAATGTATTGTCATAATTATATACACTCTAACAACTGTCCCCTCCATGGACTATGGGTTAAGAGACAAGAGCTATCTTGGCCAAATAAAAAGCGACAAAAGTGACAAAAATTTTTGTAAGAAGTGGAAAATGATTATGATGTAAGTTGAGGTATAATGACAAGATAACTTAATGGTTTGACATATTAAGTTTGAGTTGTGTATATGATTGCACAATCCAAAAACCTATTCTTATATGTGAAAGAACCAATTTACTTGATCCCAATTTGAGAACAAGTTAAAGAAAAACTTGCACAATGTTGCAAATAGTCAACATAAGGTTAATAGAAAAAAAACATATCCACAAAAAACCATCTTCAAGTTAAAAAACATGATGTATTATGGCCATCCCTTGCAAAACACTGTAAAAAATCTCTTATATATCTCTTTGGGGTAAAAATTTGGTCCAAACTGATTTAATATATTTGAAAATTTGAATTTTTAATTCGTTTTTACCATTGCAATATGGTGATTTTGAGAAATATTTGGTGCCTTTGGGATTCATCTGTAGGTTATGAGATATTTTATTGTCACAATTTCAAGAATATACCTCTAGGTAGGTCACCTCATCACATTCTTCAGAGTGTATTTGCTTAATTTTTATTTATATTTTGATTTTTTTGGAGATGCCAAACCTCATTTGGTACACCGATGCATGGCCATGGTTTTGGCATGCAACAACCATGAGCATAAGGCCCTACTCACGGTTGTTTCTTAAAAATATATATATGTGTATGGTATTAGTTGCAACCAACCTCAAAAAAGGATAAAAAAATATTTTTTTGAAAGGAATTGACCCTGATGTTTTTCTTCTTAATGTTTCCAAGGTTTCTTCCACCATGATTAAGTGGAAGGAGAGGGAGCATGCGGATGTAGATCCTGAGACTATGCAATATCAATGTTATAGTCCAAATTAACACTTCTCCGTCCGTGACAACAATTCAAAAGATGACACTTCAAAATGTTGACTGTTCGTCACACAAAAGGACAATTATGGAATGAAGACTCTGAAAGAGCCTTGATTTGACTTCAATTAACAGGGCCTTGATCATTTATTCCTCAGTAATTTCCCATTTTTCCTAAAAGTTGTATACAACAAATTGATCACAAAAATCATGCACCTTGCGTTTTAATCGTTCATTGCTTGGGTACAAAAATCAAGATTTACCAAACTCCGTAGCCTAGTAAGTCTTTTGCTAGTTTGAGTCTAAAAGTAATATTATGTACTTTTCTCAACTTTGGATACTTGTATGAATGAACATTCTTGTGTTTGTGGCTGTTTTCACTGTGTTTGATAAGGATATGAGAGGTGTTTTGCATTGTTTGTCTTATGTAGTTGTTCAAGGTTAGTTTTTTGTATCTTATTTGAAAAACAAATACATGTTTGGATCATTTCATGAAAATTGAGTTTGATAGTTGTACATTGCAAGTGTTTTTAGAAAAGTTAGATTTGCATTTTGCATTGAAAACAAAAGATACATTTTTGTTTCATTTTGAAAATTAAGTTTTCATTTAAATCATATATTCGTTTATTTTCCTCAAAAAGTCATTTTTGTTTGTTTGTTTTGCATTTGGTTTATGAAGTATATGTGCATGTTAAATTGTGTTTTCATTCATATCTTAGGAATGAATTTGAACTAGTTTACCAATTGAAAGTTTGCATTTGCATTCAAATTTAAACTTGCACATGTTCACAAAATTTAACTTACATTTGTACTTCAAAACTTAACCTTGCACTTACATTTTATGTTTTAACTTGCATTTAGGGTGTAAAATTCAATTTTGATTTGCATCAAATAAAAAAAAGTTGCATTGTGCATTTTTGTTTGAAATTACATCTTGCATTTAGGATTTGCATGTACAACAAAAGGCATTGAAAAAGTGGAAAGTTCATTGATTGGGTTTATAGGTGCTCCATATTTTCTTTGTAAAGAAAAATAACAGATGCATTTTCGCTTGAATATCTTTATTTGCATGTCATAGTGCTTCATATATAATTTAAAACAATATTAATGAGTGCTTATTTGGATTTGAAAAGTCTTTAGGTGCACACAGTTTTATTTTTGTAAAGTATTGAAATTGCATTTTGAACAAGAAAAAAGTAATTAGGACAGGCTACTAGGAATTTTCTTTTAGTAAGAAAAACACTTAATGATATAGGGCTAGGATTTTGGAGATATGTGTTGAGAGTTCATGCCTCCAAAATCACATAAGACTAGAAACTAGGAATATTCACTAAAGAGAGTCAAAATCTATTAGTAACACAAGGTACTTGTCAAGAAAGTACCACTAAAACTAGTGTCAAGAGGTACATAAATCTAGTTCAAGTGTCCAAATTGTGCCTTGGTGCCTGAGTTAGTGGGGTTTTGCATGTTTGGGAATTGATATGGCTTGGAAAGTCCTCAGGGTGACTCCACTACTCACTGATAATTTTGAGTCTAGGCCCTGTTTACAAGGCCTACGTTCCTTTCCCATTCATAGAAACCCTTTCCAGCGACCATCACACTTGAATACGTAGCATGAAGCGGTAACCATAGTTTCTTTTCCTAGGTACCTCGTATATCACTACAAGGGGAATATCTTGTGGCACATGGGGCAAAGGTAGATTCTACGACCCAACTCCTTGTGGAGGGTATTTTCCGAAGATAATTTATTTCACCCTTGGTGATTGGTTCAAGGAGTAGGGTAACTATCTATTGATCTTCCATGGTTGGAATTATGCCCTAATCATCCTAGGATTGCCTTTAGAAGACCCCAATTCTAAATCTCCACTAAACTATAATTGGTTCTAAACAACCAACTTATTTTCTTTGAAGAGTTTCTTGCTTGTGATAATTTTAGGAACTTTCTAGTGAGTGTTGTTTGTTGTTTTATTCATTTTTATATATTTCCTGCTTTGAGTCTTCTACCAGCCACCATGTCCAATCAATCTTTGTGCAGGTCTAGAAGAATTCAAGGACACTCCCCTAAATAGAGTAATTCCCTATGCTGAGGCAAATACTGGATTACAATAATTCACCCCCTCAGGAGGCAGAGTAATGAAACCATTGTTGGGTGTGTTCTACTATCTTAAATACACCTAATATTTAATTATCAACCAGGGTTGTTAAGCTTAGAGTTGATACAAAATATATGCAAAGGTAAAAGGATCCTAGGGTGTCATGGAGATATTATAATAAACAAAATATCGAAAGATCTTTCAAAATGAAAAACCAAGTCAAACTCCTAAGACTATATGGATAATTGTACTGGACTGGAGTATAAAATTTAAACAACTACTAAAAGGAAAGATATAAACAATAATACTTATAACTTCAAACACTAACTCATACATAAAAAGAATTATAACAACTGAAATGACAAATAACCAACCAACTACTCCTTAAGCGGAAGGCTAGGGTAAAAATACAACTTATCTTACAAAAGTAGAAAACTAAAAAACCAAGTAGAAAAATTAATAAATAAAACTTTAAAAGAAGCAAGTAGAAAACTTAATAAACATATTTAAACTCTATTCTTCAATAAATACATACCAAAAACAAGAATGATTCCTATGATTATAAATAATCTAACTTCTTCTTAAAAATAATACATCTAACCCTAAACTCTATAAACAAACAAAGATAACTTATGACATAAAACAAAAGTAAAATGAAATCAGTGTTTAATATTCAAGAAATAAGAACAACTTAATCTATATTTAATTTAAGAAGAAAAGAAAATAAAAGAAAAATAATAAAACCTTAATCAATAACCTAAAACAGTCAAACTTTAAGTGAAATGCTTAAATAAAATTACCAACTGCAAACATAATCGAAATATTGACAAAACAGAACTAGAAATAATCTGAAAATACATAAAAAAAACAGTAAAAACAGAACTGAGGGTTCATTGATATACTGAACAGTAGGTCTGTAAAGGGTGACCGGATGGAAGACTGGACAGACAGTCCGAATGGCAGTTCGTACAGTTGAAAATTATAAAAACTAACCTAAATGAACTAATTCTTCCGCTGAAGTTATGCAGTTCTAAACCTAATGCATGGAATCAATAAACAAACCTATTTAATCAGCAAATTAACTTCAAATTAACTCTTAAAGAAAAAGAAAGCATTGCATATTAAACTAATTAGTAAGCTGGAAATTAATTTAAACAAATTCGAAATTAACTTAAGCAAATTCATGGCAAGAAATAATTAAAAAGAACTGAATCTAGATGAAAGCAAATTATTTTATATAAACAAATTCATAACAGGAAATAAATAAATAAATAAGACTAAATTCAAATGAAAGCAAACTACCTTATATGTTTGGAAATAAAAAACTAAAAACAATACTTGAATGAAATGACTGTAAATAAACTAACTAAAAGCAAATAACTGAAAGCAAATGACTGGAAACAAATGTCTGAAAGCAAAGCTATGCACGCATCTACTTATTTAATTGCTGAAATAAAAACTAAGCTAATGGAATACAGGAAATGAAATAAAATAGCATTTACTATTATCTAATGAAAACAAATTGGAAATTAAACTAGACTAGCTAAAACAAAAAACAAAGAACTAAATTAAACAAAGAAATGAACCTTTGGTTGACAAGGGTCCCTCTCAACAATCAGGGGTGAAGCCTACTAACTCCTACTCAAATGTAATATTCAACAACAATGCATACAGCTCTTTATTCATGTTAGAATAATCAACCTATAGTTAGCTACCTTAGACATTAATTAATCCATTTTTGTCTTATTTGCCTAGTTTCCATATTCCACCTTATGCAAGTTGTCATCTACACATCCATAGTGGTAAAAATTGCTAATTTTGAGTCATGGAGTGCTTGGGAAACCTCTTGGAATCAAATCTGCTTTATTCCTGGCCTCCCTAGCGCATGTCTGCTTTTTCTGCTTTATTGCCTGCTTTTTCAGTGCTTTAAGGCAATTGGGAAAGTTTGACTCGGTGAAGTTAACTTGTTTTTTGTCCTCCACATCCTCCACTCTTTTCTCCTATTAAAAGCATGTATGAGTTGTTCTTCCATCCACTATTAGCTTTCTTAATTGATTTTTCCAATTCGTGAGCTCCTAGACAGTTTTGGAAACTGCTTTATGCACTTATGGGGGATTTGCTTAGATTTAGTAAGCCTGCTTTTGACTAGATTCGAATGGCATATTCATGCATTTGAATCCCTCATGTAATTATTTATTGTGGCAGCCTATGACTTCACAGGGTTGGCTATTGTACTCTTATTCAATACAGTTTAGTGTTCAACTCCATATTTAGTCTCTTTTGTGAGTAATTTTGCATGTGTAATTGGCAATTGATGTGAGTGTAATTGTTCTAACAATGGGTTCAATTTCCATATGGTATCAAAGCCTTTGTAGATCGATTTATCTCCTTCCAATTTGTTTTGCAGGTTCGACATAATTGACTGGGAGCATTCTGCTGACTGACGGGACAATTTCTGAGCTATGGATCAATCTCAGAAGATCATGTTGACTCCATTTAATTTCTTTTAATGGAAAGAAGAGATGGATATACTGTTGAGAGCGAAAGGCCTCTACAGAGTGACTATGGCAATAGAATCAGAGCCCAATGCAGCTGCAGAGAAAATAAAATGGCACAACAGGAGGGATAAGGCCTATGGTCTCTTGTGTCTGAGTATATCCAGAGACCTCCTTTTCCATATCGATGGATTGACATCACCGAATGAAGTATGGGAGAAGCTTGTTGATCTTTTTGGAAAGACAGATGAGATGAGGGGACATCAAATCGAAAATGAACTGATCTCCCTGAGTCCAAATAGCTTTGAATCCTTGCAACTCTATTTCTCCAAGTTCAAAGCACTTGTTTTGCAGCTAAAACAATGTGGGATTGAAAAGAAGGATGATCAGCTGGTCTTGGCCATACTCTTGAAGCTTGGCCCTGACTATTCAATGTTTGTTTTGACCTTCTATGCCACAAAGTTGACAGCTCGAACCTGGAAGATGCCTAGCCTTGCAGATTTCATGGAATCTCTCACATAAGAACAAGATAAGTTGGTGATGATGGGCACCATCAAACCATCCAAAGACCAAGATCTGGTTGCTGGAGATTCGAGGGTGGATTCAAAAAGCAAGAAGAAAGCTAAAAAGCCACCTGAGCAAAAGAGAGACAAGAACAAGTCTCCAGAGGAGCCTCAAGGTTCCAAGAAGAACTACCAGAAGAAGAAAAACAAAGGAGAAATGAGCAAGTGCACATACTGCAGTAAGGGAAATCATTCAGAGAGCTCCTGCATGAAGAAGAAAATAGACATGCTGACCCAACTCCTAGAGAAGAATGGCATCTCCCTTCCAGACAACTCAAAGAAGAGGGAAGGAGGATCAAGTCCAGAAAACAGAGAGAGAGTTCATGCATTGGTTGCTGGCACATCAAGCTCACCTAGTTTCATCATTGATTCTGGAGCTTCAAGACATATGGTTTCGACCAAGGAGGCATTCACCTCACTTGACATGTCGAAAGGTCCACCAATAGTACTGGGAGATGACTCTCTCACTGAAAGTTTGGGCAAAGGGAGGATTGATCTTGATCATGGTAAGTTCAGCAATGTGTTGTATGTTCCAGGTCTTGTCTCTAACTTCTTATCAGTGTATCAGATGAACCACACAGGGTCTCCAAACAAGGTCATATTCTCCCCTGATGAAGTTGAGGTCACAGAGATCTCAAGTGGTAAAGTCATTACAAAAGGAGTTGCAAATCATACTTCGAAGGTATACATGTTCTCACACTTCCTACCCTACTCAAACCCCTCTGCTCTTCTGATTCATGCTAATGAGGAAAGCAAGCTTTGGCATGAAATATTTGGCCACCTAAATTACAAGTATCTTTCTGATCTTAGTGAAAAAGAGATGGTCATAGGGTTACCAAAGATAAAATTTTCCAAAGGAGTCTGTCAAGGTTGCATCCTAGGAAAACACCCAGAGCATAAATTTGAGAGAGCTAGTCATGAGAGTGACCTCTACACCTCTTGAGTTGATCCACAATGATGTTGCTGGCCCATTCCCTCATATGTCCATGAGTTAGGCCAAATATGTATTGAATTTCATAGATGAATTTTCCAGGTATTGCTAGGTTCACTTCCTGAAACACAAGTCTGAAGTTTTTGGCCTCTTCAAAGTATTTAAGGCTTTGGTTGAAAACCAGTCTGGGAGGAAACTCAAGGTCCTCAGATCTGAAAATGGTGGTGAGTATGTCAAGTATAAGTTTATTCAATATTGTGTAGATGTAGGTATTCAGATACAACATTCTATCCCTTACACACCACAACAGAATGGTGTTGCTGAGAGGAAGAACAGATCACTGAAAGAGATGGCAGCCTGCATGATGGAGGCTAAGACTTTGCCACCAAAGTACTGGGTCAAAGCTATAAAATGTGCAGCCTATATCCAGAATAGGTTGCCTCATAAATAGCTTGATGGTATGACTCGTTTCAAAGCACGGAGTGGGCACAAGCTAGATGTGACCCATTTCAGGATTTTTGGCTCAAGGGCTTGGGCTAGAATTCCAACAGAAAAGAGAAAGGATTTGCAGCCCCAAAGCCAAGAGTGTCTATTTGTTGGGTACTATGAAGATTCAAAAGGGTACAAGTTGATAAATTTTAGCACAAACAAATCCTTCATTGAAAGGTGTGTTTAGTTTCAAGAAGAACCCCTAGCAGCAGTGGAAGTTGGAGAAGCCTCTTCACCACCATAACCTCTGAATGTAAGTGAAGAGATAGTTGAACATGCTGATTCTGATATGTATGATAGTGATGATTTTATTGCAGATCCTAACAGCCCTAAAAGGCCAAAATGGGCTGCCAAGACCATTCATGCAGATGGAGAGCTAGCTGGAAATCCTAATGACCCTAGGAGGACTAGATCTCAATTTGAGAGTGCTCTATGCATGAAAGATCCTATGTTTGTTGAGAAATACTATTTGATGGTGGAATCAGATCCTTAGACATATGAAGATGCAGTAGGAGATCCAATATGGCAAGAATCCATGAAGGAAGAGTTCAGCTCACTCCAGAAGAGCAACACTTGGGAGCTGGTTGATCTTCCCCCAGGGAGGAAGCTAGTTCAGTGTAAGTGGGTGTACAAGACCAAATTTGCTGCTGATGGTTCATCTCTAAAGTACAAGGAAATATTTGTAGCCAAGGGCTACTCATAGGTTCATGGCATAGACTACAATGAGACCTTTGCACCAGCGACAAAGATGGACTCCATCAGGCTAGCCTTAGCCATTGCAGCTTCAAAGCAATGGGAGGTACATCACATGGATGTAAAGTGTGCCTTCCTAAATGGAGATCTCACTGAAGAGATATACATGCAGCAGCCTCAAGGATTTGCTACTAACCCGTATCTTGTGTGCAGGCTAAAGAAGTCATTGTATGGGCTCAAGCAAGCCCCCAGGGCTTGGTATGCCAAGATTGATAGCTTTCTGCTATCACTGAATTTTGTTCGATGCAAATCAGATCCAAATGTCTATTTGAAGCTG
>LPNX010665965.1:164472-176815 GCA_001517045.1 Pseudotsuga menziesii
GCATGTGACAACACAGATCGAAAGTCAACATTAGGATATGTGTTCATGTTTGCAGAAGGGCCAATTATCTAGTCAAGCAAGAAACAGAGTGCCATTGCACTCTCATCTACAGAAGCAGAGTACAGAGGAGTTGTAAATGCAGCAACTCAATGTTTATGGTTGCAGGGGTTACTTGGAGAGTGTGGTTTCGAATTAGAATACTCAACTACTATATACTGTGATAATTAGAGTACCATTCGAATCTGCAATGATCCAGTTCAGAAGCAGACAACCAAACACATTGAGATCCATATGCACTACATCAGACAGCTTGTGCATGATGGCACCATTCACCTACTCTTCTGTTCATCTTCAGAACAAGTAGCTGATATCTTCACCAAAGTTTTTTTTGAGAAGACATTCAGTAATCTCAAATCACTACTGGGGATTGCTGATCATGCTGTGAAGCATGAGTGATGACAAGATTTCCAAATTTTGTTTTACAGTCCATGTTTAAGGGAGGATTTTCCCACTAGGTTTTTGCCTCTTTCCTTGGTTAAATGGACATGCAGTATGTAAAGGGTGACTAAGCCTTGTTGCTAGGCCCTATAATTTTCTGATATATTACTCATAAGTCAGGCTTAAGGGGGGGTGTTAGAATAATCAACCCATAGTTAACTACCTTAGACATTAATTAATCCATTTTTGTCTTATTTGCCTAGTTTCCATATTCCACCTTATGCAAGTTGTCATCTACACATCCATAGTGGTAAAAAATGCTAATTTTGAGTCATGGAGTGCTTGGGAAACCTCTTGGAATCAAATCTACTTTATTCCTGGCCTCCCTAGCGCATGTCTGCTTTTTCTACTTTATTGCCCGCTTTTTCAGTGCTTTAAGGATGATTGGGAAAGTTTGACTAGGTGAAGTTAACTTGTTTTTTGTCCTCCACATCCTCCACTCTTTTCTCCTATGAAAAGCATGTATGAGTTGTCCTTCCATCCACTATTAGCTTTCCTAATTGATTTTTCCAATTCGTGAGCTCCTAGACAGTTTTGGAAACTGCTTTATGCACCTATGGGGGATTTGCTTAGATTTAGTAAGCCTGCTTTTGACTAGATTCGAATGGCATATTCATGCATTTGAATCCCTCATGTAATTATTTATTGTGGCAGCCTATGACTTCACAAGGTTGGCTATTGTACACTTATTCAATACAATTTAGTGTTCAGCTCCATATTTAGTCTCTTTTGTGAGTAATTTTGCATGTGTAATTGGCAATTGATGTGAGTGTAATTGTTCTAACACTGGGTTCAATTTCCACAATTCAAACTCAAAAATAGAATTACAGTGTATATGAACTGCTTCTCTAACTCTCTTGACTAACTAATTAACTGTTTAAATGTAGTCATTACGCAGTAGGAGATTGAAGTGTAAGAAGGAGCTACGTTGGAGAGTTGACGATCTCGATGTTTCAAACCCTAATTTGGGATCATCATTAGGACTAACTATGCTCTGTATTCAGAGACTGATATATATAATTTACATGAAAGATGAGAAAATCGACCTTCAAAGGTCGACTACTCTCTAATTTTAGTCAATCTTTAAAGCACATAATTGATTTCATGCCAGCGCATAGTCTGGTTCTTCCTTCAGCATGATCATGGAGTGATGTGGCAAGTTTGCTTCTTATTTAGCATGAACAGGCTTCCCTTAACGTGTTTGATGTGGTGAAAAACCATTCCTTAGCGTGGAGGATGGACTTGTGTTGAACGCAGGTTTGTACACAACAACGGGCTTCTAGAATGCAGGTCCCTCATAAGTGCGAGCATGTGGACTGATGGTGTCATGGAGAGCAAGGGCGATGACATAGGAATTCTTCCAGAACGTAGGCCGTTCTATCCCTTAAACAAACAGGCTTGTGATAGTTTGATATTAAAACAGAGGAGGCCATGAGTAAACAACAAATGTCCATCCCTTTGAACACATGGATAGTGAGCAGCTAGGTGGCGATCCTTCTAGAGCATGAGTTAAATGCATCGGTCCAACACAGAGATTACCCAGACGCATGGATGATCAGTTCGGTTGAGGGCTATTTCATGTTTAAATGCTCAAAACCGATTATGGACAGCGTGCAGGATGATGGGCGAGCTGAACGACGAGCTGAGAGGAACATTGAGCCGTGAGCTGGACATATGGTGCATCGATCTAGGGAAAACGTGGCAAACCACAAATGAATTTCACGCGAGGACTAGATGACAAACTGAACGCCAACTTGGATTGTGAGCTGGACATATGGTGTGAAAATAAGGCTGAATGCGTTTTGGTGTTTAATTTTCCCAAACGAACTATAAAATATGCAAAAAAATATACATATCGAATAATACATTAAATATTCTTTAAATAATATACTTTTGAGTTAATAAAATCATAAAAATGATATTAATAACCAAAGTTATAATAACATCAAATTTGTTCTTACCTTGTGCTGAAATGATGATTTGCATGACATAAAATATACTAAAGATAATAAAATATGTGTTAAAATGTGTTATTTAATCGCCAAAAATGATAACAAAATGAGGCTCAACATTCCCCCAAACCAGAGAAATGCCAGGTCCCACTGAGCAAAAAGAAAATGATTAAGGAAGAAGGCAAAGTTGCACTAGTAATTGCCTTCTACATGGAGAATGAAGGGAATAATTTAAACTTTAATCTTAAAAGAATATTTATTTTATGTCAAAATAGAAAAGATTTTACGAGTCTTAGAAAAATGATGGAATAGTAAAAGATTTGGATTTCTTAGGAGACCATGGTAGTATAGCAAAATTCAAGATGTGTGTCATTTAACAAGCATATGCATTTGCTAAATAAATTTATAAAGTTTATAATTAGTTCAACCATGTCCAAAGTAAAACTTTGGACAGCTTGAACATATATCACAAACTTTGGACAGCTTGAACATATATCACAAATGCATAAATAACATTCTTAGTTAACAAGAAAAATAGTTTTCATGTGTATTTAAATAAAAAGATGCTAACAGTAAAATGATAACAAAAGAAATTTTAAGGTCAAAGCATCCATACAAAAATAAAACTATGTTTAAAAACAAAATTTGACAAATTTTAATCATTCATGCTATAATACCACAATATCTCATTTAGACCATCATCTGGACCATTATTCAGATCCTTTGTAAAGTATTCCATCGAATCCTTCATATTGATTGATTTGTTTGTTTAAAAAAAAAACAAAACATGCTTCATGCTATAACCTGAAAACACTTTAACATTTGTCAGAGATAAGAAATTTTGTCATAATAATAAAAAAAGATAAAAGCATACAAATATTTTGTTCCAAATCTTCCTAATCTTCCCCCAAACCAAAGCTATGGCATGTCCTCATGCAAAGGAGAAGAACAGTTTATTTCAGATAATAAAAAGTGTGAGTATGCTGTTATTTGTTTTATAAAGAAAAGAAAAATTAACTAGTAAAGGAAAGTGATTCAGATATGTATATTTATGAAAAATAACAGTGCTTAGAAAGACCATATAAAGAGACAATAAGATAATCGAAAGAATGCCATAGGAAAATCTAGGCATCTATGCCTCATTGTAAAGATATATTGTCATCATAAACTACTTTGAGTTTACCCTGGAGTGTGTGAGAGATGTAACTATGGGTCCCATTTCTAGGATAATAACATCCTAGGTATTGATTTAATTAGATGGCCAGGTCCAAGCTCAACTTACAACGATTCTCAAATGACAATAAAGATAATGGGCCTTAACATTTTATTCATAATAAATTTTGAAAAATTTCCTGTATATAATCATTATTTTACGAATCATGTGCATAGTAGTGCATTAACCAGACCTCTTTACATGATATTTCCCCATTGCTAGCAGGTCTGTTCAGTACCTCGGTGGGTTTATCTTGGTACCATGCAAGTATAGTCCCGCTGCCAGCGAGCCTGTTTAGTACCCCGCGCGGGTTTACTTGCATTTATTGAGCTTCTTGGTTTTTAGTTGTTATGCAGCATTGACCCACTGCTTGTAGGATTTTTCAGTACCTCGGTGGGTTTTCCTTGTATATAATGATATTAAATATATGGAAGCCGATTGGTACTAGAGCATGTTAAGCTCTGCTAAAACACATAATTGAATTTTACAGAAATAAACTTACAAATAGGTTTTCATACTGGCCTTAATCATAAATCATGTCAAAAGAGAATAAGCTAAAGTTGTTCTTTGACCTTAGAATCTATCCTTTTTAGAAGAGATAAGTAATGTTCCCCACAGTTAAAAATTCCACCTACTCTCGAGTTATCACAAAGAGATATTTGAGAGACAAGGTTTGATAACAAGCATAGGATGAACTAGTAATCCATAGGCACAATATGAATGATAATGAAAATAGGTCTTATCAGGCATTGTTCGAAATAAGAAATCAGAGATATACATGTCTGAATCAAAATATTAGAAACTATTTGAATCATAAAAGGAACGGTTAAGAATGATATGCAACGAGTTATCCTTAATTGTCGCTACAAACTACAAATTAAGAAAAGTTAAGATACCTTACGAGAGTAATTACCTTTTCCAGATAATACTTCATGAGCTGCTTATAGAGATAAAGTATCCATGATCAAATTGCAAAACTACTTGTTAGATGATTCAATTTATTCATAAAAACATAGAAAGCAAAAGAGTCACATGTAATTTATTTTATTAGAAGTGACTCTTATTTATTCATAGAAGCACAAACATATCTACATATATACAAGTGATGATAACCCAAAATGATTTCACAGATCAAGAGGAGGAGGAATAACTTCCTCCTCAATCAATTCCATTTCTTTGTGCTATAAAACATTTTGTATGAAATCCTGTCTAGATGTTGGTTGATGGTAAAGCCTAAGTCTATGTCCATTCACTATAAAAGAAACTTCTGAGCTGTCAATTGTTTTAATTTTTACGGATCCATTGTCAAAATCTATAACTACTTCATAAGGGACCAACCAATGGGTAGTTAGTTTTCCTTAAAAATTTTTAAACCGTGAATCGAATAGTAATGCCCAATCTCCGCCATTAAATTTCTTTTTCTTGATAAATTTATCATGCCATTGCTTCTGTTGATTTTGTGTTAGCATGGTTCTTTGGAGCGCAGCCTGTCTAATTTCATCTAATTCATTAATCTGTAGGATTCGTTGTTTCTGTGTTTCATCCAAATCCATACCTAACTGTGCTGCCATACGAAAGGTTTTAACTTGAAATTCAATAGGTAAAAGGACATATTTGCCATATACTAACTCATAGGGGGTATGTTTGGTAGTATTTCTCCATGTTATCCTATAAGCCCATAAAGCCTTTGGAAGTTTATCCGCCCAATCCTTATGATGTAAGTGAATGGTCTTGGTTAAAATAGCTTCTAATACTTTATTGGTTGATTCTACCTGGCCATTAGCCTAAGGATGGTAAGGTGAAGACTTGCAATGTCAAATACCATACTTCATAGTGAGCTCTTGCATTAATTTGGAAGTGAATATAGTACCTTGGTCTATGACAATTTCTCTAGGTACACCAAATCAGGTAAATATTTCTTCATATATGAATTCTACTACAAATTTCTCTATAGCCCTAAACAAAGCTTTAGTTTCTACCCATTTGGTAATATAATCTGTGCAAACCAAGATATATTTATTTTTACGAGACATGGGAGAGATTGGTCCTACAAAATCAAGAGCCCATTTTTCAAAAGGCTCAATCATGGCCTGAGGTTGAAAAGGAATTTGGTCTGATGTTGTGGGTCTACCTATTCTTTGACAACTATCACATCCTTTAACGTACTTGGAAGCATCCTTAAAAATGCTTGGCCAGTAATAACCAGAGTGCAGTAGTTTGTATGCTGTCCGTCTATCAGAAAAGTGTCCTCCACATGGTCCATCATGGCATGCTCGGAGGATGTCTATCATTTCATCCTATCGTACACATCTTCTAATAATAATATCTGTGCCAGTGTGAAAGAGTTCATTATCAACCCATGAATATTTAGAGCTTTGTACTATTATGCGGTGTTTCTCGTATGGAGCCAAATGGTGTGGTACTTTTCCAGTCGCTAGATAGTTTTCAATATCAACAAACCAAGGGGTTTGAACATATACAACAAATAGATGTTCGCCAGGAAAAGTATCATCAATAGGTTTAGTATCACTATCGTGTTGTATTCGAGAAAGAAAATCCTCTACTAAGTTTTCTTTACCAGGTCGATCAATGAAGGTAATATTGAATTCTTGTAATATGAGAAGCCACTGGGTAACTCTACCATTGGTAATAGGTTTATTTATTAAGAATCTAATGGCAGAGTGATCGGTGTGCACAAAAAATTCATACCCTGTAATATAATGGCGGAATTTATTAATAGAATAGACTACTGCCAAAAATTCTTTTTCAGTAACGATATAGTTTAATTCGGCAGGAGAAAGATTTTTGCTGATAAAATAAATGGCATAAGGTGATTGTCCTTTTTTTTGGCCTAGGATGCCTCCTATGGCCGTATCGGAAGCATCAGTAGATATATGAAAGGGAAGGGTCCAGTCAGGGCCCCTTTGTATTGGTGCTACTGATAGTTTTGCTTTTAAAATCTCAAAAGCATTTTGACAAGATTCTGTCCATTGGAATTCTACATCTTTTATGAGCAATTTAAACATTGGTGCAACTATATTTGTAAAGTTTTCAATAAAACGATGATAATAACCTGCATAATCCAAAAATATTCTCACCTCCTTTTGGGTTTTTGGAGAGGGAAGGCCAACTATTACTTCGTTCTTAGCAGGGTCTACCTTAATTCCTTGAGAAGAAATATGGTTTCCTAAAACTATACCTTCTGTCACTAACATTTTACACTTTTCATGACGAAGAGCTAAGTTTGTCTCTTGACATCGAATCAAAAATTTCTCTAGGTTGTCAACAGCTTCTTGGAAAGTATTACCATAGGCTTTAAAATCATCCATGTATACCTCAACACAGTCATGTATAAGATTAGAAAAGATGCCTAAGATTGCTCGCTAAAAAGTAGCATGTGCATTACATAAGCCAAATGGAAAAACTCGATAATCAAATGTCCCCCAAGGACATGTGGAAGTGGTCTTATCCTGATCTTCAGGTGCTATTAGGATCTGGTTGTATCCACTATATCTATCAAGAAAGGAGAAATACTGCTTACTCGACAAAGTATCTAATACTTGGTCAATAAAGGGAAAATGAAAGTAATCTTTAAGACTGGCGTTTTTCAGTTCCCTAAAATCAACACAAATACACCATTTCCCTGTAACTTTGTTTGGAAATACCACTAGAGGATACACCCATTTGCTATCGGAAATAAGATAGATGAAACTGACGGTAAGGAGTTTTTGTAATTCTTCTTTTACTATATCCTTCAAAGCATGATTCATCCTCCTCTGAGGCTGTCTTATAGGTGGTATATTTGAATCCATATAAATGTGGTGAATACAAGTTTCATGGTGTATACCCTTCATATCAGTGTATTCCCATGCGAATGCTCCAACTTGTTTTTTAAGAACCTTAAGTAGTTGAGCTTGTCGATCTTCACTTAACCCTGCATTTATGTGCATAACTTTTCCAAGGCCGACTTCACAAGGTATGGTGAAAGGTCCCGTATGCTCTTTGATTGTGAAGACACAAGGTGTTTATGTAAACATTGAGAGAGCCATATTTTCCTGAAACTCATATCCAAATCTTTTATCAAATTTAGCAAACGACTGAGGAAATTCTATACTAGTGGTGGAGGAAATAAACTGATTCAATACATTCTCAGTAGTCTGCTCCTGCAATGCCTAGGAGAAATCACTAGGAAAGGAAAGGTCATCAAAATTTAACCACCATGATTTTTCAGTTACTAATTGTGCTGGGGGATATAAAATAAGTCTTTGGGTAGACAACCCATTGGAAATGATCATCTCCCCATCCCTACATCCTATAAAATCATTGGCAATAACTAACCATGGTCTTCTCAAGATAATATGATGTCCTTTAGAAGGATCCTTTGATTCTATGACCATAAAGTAGATTGGGTATTCCCATGAAGCTACTGATACAATAATGTCATCTAGGACTCCAATAGGCTTTACTGTAGTATGGTCTGCTAGTTCCAAGATGGAAGGGGTAGGTCAAAGAAATTGTCCCAACTGTAGAGCTTCTAAAACTGCGGTGGTCATCATATTGATGGCTAATCCTAAATCAATTAATGTGTTATCTATGGCGGTATTATTTATAATTACTGTCATTACTGGGGCTCCTTGATTTGTATATTTTGCAATCCGGGACTGATCTGACATATATTCAGACATCTCTCCTATGACATGAATTGTAAGGGGGTCTTTTTGTTTCTTCCCTGGGTGTTTAATGCATAATTCCTTTATTACCTTATTGTAAATTGGTATATCTTTAATAGCTTGCAATAACAGGATTTTGACATAGATATGATTTAATTCATTCAAGATATCATACTTAGAATGAACTACGGGTTTTTCTATTACTAGTCTTGTTGGAAATGGAGGAATTCTTTGTTCCTGAATAGGTTCTTACGGAGGATGGCTAGGTACTGGAAATTTTGGAATGTTCACATCCTCTAAGATGGCATCATTCATGGGTTCATTTGGATCTTCTTCTTCTTTGTTTTCCTCATGAATGACGACTGATGTTCTGGGTTTATCATTAACAACTCTTCCAGATCGTAATTGAATCTCATGTATAAGTACAGTTGAAACAAGGTAGGGTGGAAGAGTTTTCAACTCAATATTGTTGAGATATTGAGTTGGTTTATTATTAGGGTTAGGTATTGGTTGTGTAGTCAATAATGTTGGTCACATAGGATTTGTATTCTGGAAGTGATGAGGTTGTTGTGCAATGAGAGGAACTGAAGATACAAATCCAGGCAAATGCTACTGGAAATTTGGTTGATGCCCAGGATAAGGATGATTAGGTGGAGGGATAGGTTGTGACTAAGGGTATGGATGTCCTCTCCACCTTTGTGACCAATATTTTTGTTGTGGAAATTGAGGAGGAGGATACTGAGGTGGTCAACTCTGCCAACTAGGATTGTTCCATTGTTGGGGTTGTTGGTATAGAGAGTAATAGGGTGGGGATTGTGGTGGAAAACTCTAGTATGCTGGTTGATCTCTAGATTGTTAAGGAGGCCTCCTAAATGTTTCACCTACATCCCCACTCTTATAAATGGCTTGCAATATAGGCAAGGATGGACAGTTATTTTTTGGATGTTCCTCTATACAGATGTGACATATGGAGATATTGTTTAACGAACATTCCTTTTGGGAATGTTTTGTTCTACACCTTGGACATAAAATACTCATTGCTTCCTGTTCTCCAGCCTGGCTTTTCTTGGCTGGTAAAGCATCTAATTGAGAACCCATGGCTCCTAATATGCCAGTCTTAAAATTTTCCAATAGGTTACCCATTTCCATGCTTGTAACCCCTCCCGAACTAGGAATGTTTCCTCTTACATTTCTACTATAAGGCTCTCAAAATTTTTTCCCAACTTCCCCCCTACTTCTAGAATAATTCTTACACATCTCACTGATCTGTGCAAAGGTCTTATGAGAAATATCATCGGCTGCCATGAGATTAAGACTCTCTAGCAAGTCCTCAGAGATTCCTTTGAGAAAAAGTGTACGTACTGCATCTTCTTGAAGGTCATGATACTTTGATTTATGAAGTGTATAAATGAACCTTTCAAGATAATCCTCTAGGCTTTCATCTTCAAGTTGTTGTATATTGAATATATCGTGTCGAGAATCTTTAGGTTTGCAGTATTCTTGATAATTTTGCAAGAATGAGTATCTCATGTCATCCCAAGTCCTGATAGTGGATTCACCTAATCCCATGAACCATCGCAAGGCAGAATCTTTTAATGTAGCAGGAAAGAGTTTTAGTTTGTGATCATATTGTAGATAATTATAGCTCCTATAGAGAATATCAAAATCGAACAAGAATGTGTCTGGGTCCTCATTGGTTTTTCCATAAAAGGTAGGTAAAGAAGGAGGAGGGATGCTTTTCATATTTACATCCAATACAGTATCTATAATAGGAAACCCGAAGGTATCCTCAGTTTGATTTTCTCCTTCTCCTTTGTTATTTCTAACTTCATTATGATCTTCATTCTCTCCCCATCCCTCCGTGTAGGCTGGGTTTTTAATATAAATATACCTAGGAAGCTCCTTTTGAGGTGATAATGGAGTGTCCCCATGCTTTGTTTTGGGAGAGATATTCCCTTGGTCAACTTTTTTCTTATTGAACCCTAGAGGGAAAGTAGGTTCTACTATGGATGTCTCAATTTGTGAGATGACTGTATCTAGGGGGTTTCCAAAGAGGGATTTTACCTGTTCAGGATCAACAAAGTCAACAAAGTTTGGACTTCCTACTAGTGAAAAGGTCGTATCCTTTGGTTGTGTGACTAGGGGAGAACTATAGGTTACTAGTGGTTGATCCTTCTGAATTTATTCTGGAATGAGGTCCTTAGGGCCTTTGGGAAAGGTTCCTTCTCCTTCTATCACTAGTAGAAAATGAGAAATTAATGACTAAAAAAATGACTAAAATCAGGCTATAAACGATTATTTTTGAGTTGGTGACTAATAGTAGCAAATTACCACTATCTTATAGCTAGTCGTATTTCACTAGTCATTAATAGCTTGACTTAGTAGTCACTGATTTAGTCATTGATTTGGTCATTGATAGACAATGATTTAGTCATTGATAGTCAATGATTTAGTCATTGATAGTTAATGATTTAGTCATGGATTTAGTCATTGATTTAGTCACTGAGTTAATCATTGATTTAGTCACTGATTTAGTCACTGATTGCAACCATTAATGACCAAATATACGACTAAATAAACTACTAGATGTTAACATATTAATGACAAAGCTAAATACAACTAAGATACGAGAAATTAGCTACTAATAGTTGTATATATGTGAATTTAGTCGTTTTTGTAGTCACAAATTTATGATAGGGCACGGAGGAATCGAACCACCAACCTCCTGCCTAATTATAGGCAGGCGCTCTACCATTGAGCTAGCACCCTTTAAGAAGTTATTGCTTGACAATGATGATATTCAAACAAATTTATGATAGATATCAATCTACAAACTACATAATTATTACTATTACAACTTACTAGTAACTAGTATTTATGAAAGTAGTCATTTACGTAGTGGACAATTGTAAATAAGAAGGAGCTGCGTTGGATGATTTCGCAAATCTCGACGTTTCGATCCCTACTATGGGAAGGGTAAGGAAGCTGTTGTGTCCCCATTACACCAATCACAGCAGGCATGCCTCGCTCCAAAGAAAACTGCACTTGGGCTTCTTGTGAATCCCTTGGTGCAAATGACATGGTCAAAACATTTCTCTTCAAAATTTATGCACCCCACACTACTACATTTCGACCAAAAATCCGATAGCCGTATTGTCGGATTTTCGACACTTCCCTGTTGCATTTACGACACTATGATTTTTTTTAAGCGTCGGTGGATTTTAGTCGGTTATCCGACATCTTTCCAATCCATCGGTTAAGCGACACCTCAGTTTACCGTCGGTTATCCAGCATCTAATTCATAATAAACTTTAAACGTAAGCGTCGGTTAAGCGAATGTGTAGAAAACGTAAGCATCGGTTAAGCGACAGCATGGCCGTCGAAGAAAGCGACGGTATTGAATTTAAAAAAAAAAATCACCTACAGGTCGTCGCTTAACCGACAGCTATAAAATGTAAGCGTCGGTTAAGCAACAGCAGAGCCGTCGCTTAAGCGACGGTATTGAATTTTTTTTTTTTAAATCACCTACAGGCCGTCGCTTAACCGACGGCTATAAGTGTTTTTAAAAAAAAAATCGCCTGCTTCCCAACTTATCAAAACTTTATTATTTATATATGTATGTTTATTACAGGTAAATAGTATGCAGTAAAATGAAATTTCATTTGGCAATATTCACACATTATAAAGGCTGAGTTAGAATACATGGCAGATTATATCATTGTAACCAAAAACAAAAACTTATCTACAGAAGTGATAGACACTGCTGACCAGATAAACTAAGAGGTCATTTCTGAATCAACTTCAAGCGTTCACCCACTATAATGTGGTGTCTAATTAATCATAATCAGAGGGCATAAGCTAAAGTAAAATCCATTCCTACCAGAATACAATTGTGTTAAAGCTATCTACCTTGTTCCTGAAGAACATTCCTTAGCTTGGACATTTTCATTTGCGAATGGAGGTATGGCAGTGTTGTCACCCTTGTTTGCAATTTTATAGGTACCATTCTC
>LPNX010665990.1:0-16423 GCA_001517045.1 Pseudotsuga menziesii
GGACTATACTCTCATGTTTCATATTTATTTAAAAAATAATTTATTCATTGAATATAATTGAATTTAAAATGGGATTCAAGTGGAACATCGCATATACTAATATAAAAAATAATGTTTTGACGAGTAGGAATCAAAAACTAGTGGTTTCACTTTTTCTCCTTCATCATACGTAACTTAAAAAACTACAATTTAGTGAACATAATTACAATTCTTTGTTTAAAAAGGTTATAGAAAACTACCATTTAGTGAACAAAATTACGATACTCCGTTTAAATAGGTTATACCTAACAAAATAGGTCATCTTTTATTTATATATAAAAATTAAGATGTGATTATTGATGATGTTGATATGCTTAGTACTATACTAAAAAAAATCAAGTTTATGGAGAGAATAAATAAAGTTAAAAGTTTTTAAGACAAATCTAAGAAATGAAGTTATTTATTTTTTAATAATTTATCTATATATTTAAATATAATAACAAAAACAAAAACAAAGTATCATATAATTATAATTTGATTTTATAATTTTATAGTTAAAAATATATAAAATTAGGTGTTTATATATCTTCTAAAATATAATAATTATTATTTTATTCAAATCAATTTTAATTTATTAAATCTAAAAAATATATATTAAATCAAAAGTTTTATGATTTTGATTTTTTTAGATTTGTAATGGAGTGGATCATACCATTTTTGTTGAAGCTCCAATTTTAAGTTAATAATATTGGTTTCCTCTACCATTCTAAAAAGAGTTTTTTGTCTTACATTTAAGTTATTGATAATAAAAAATTAATAAAAAACTACTTAATTTATCTTAAAAAAAAATTGTATTTAACAATTTAAATATATTTTCTTAAATTTAAAAAACCATATTAAATTAACAAATTAAATAAGCATTACTAAATTAAAAATAAAATAAAAAATCATTTATTATTATAAATATTTTAAAATTAAAATTTATTTTAAAATATTATATATTTATCTTGATTATTGTATATTTAAAATAAATAATAAACACTCACGATTACATATATGTATTTATTTATTTATTTATTTTTATTAAAATTAATTATAAATGCCTCCCATCCCATATGAAGCAAGGAAGGTTTATATATATTATTTAACTCTAATATTAGATAATTTGATAATGTAACCGTCCAAAAGTTATAAAAACATATGGCTTTATATCAATAATATTTTTTATAAAAAATAAAATTATATGATACATAAATACATTCCCTAAAGATTGAATTGCCGAAATTATATAATGGTAAGCAACATTGTTACACACTAATGTTTTCATGTATATTCTTTGGGCATTTACTGTTTAGAGCAAGATCGTGTGTTTTGTTATGGATATTGTAAATATAAAAGCATATGTTTTGTGATGGATATTGTAAATATACAAATACATGGGGAAAATGTTTTATAATGTTGGAACTTATTTTAATGGCTTTGAGCATTTAAGGGTTGAAAATCCATAGTTAAAACAGTTCAAGTTTGTGGAAAAACATAGCTAAAACAACTCAAACTCACTCATTTTGAGTTAGAAGCCATTACTTACTTATCATGATATTTTATATGCCACTTTTCAAATGAAGGTGCATAAGGATAATTAAGGTATCTATTAATCTATTAATCAAGATGTATTTAAGCATAACAATATAAGATGACTATGAAATAAATCATTGTTATACACTTATTACACTTTGGTTAATCTTGTTGATATGCTCAAGGAAATCCAAAATCTAAAATATTAGCACAACTACTAAACTTGTGGCCAATAAATGTCAATAGACCATGGTCATTTTTGAAGTCATCTAAACTTATTAAAAATAAATCTAAAACATCAATTAAACAATAAACAAGTATTATAATTAATACAACAGTTCTAGTCAACCATTTAGCTAAGCCTATTTAAACTTTAATGAAAATGAATTTAAATGTATGTAACAAGATATGAAGATCATAAAATGAATACCAGCTACACTTTTACACTCAAATTAATCTTGATAATTCTTCACTCAACTAAACCTAAAATATAATATATAAGTCCTATCAACATATATATTTAAACACCTATAATAAATATATTGAATATGCAATTTTGATATATTAAGGCCTATCAACACCTATAATAAATATATTAAATATGCAATTTTGTGAATGCTTATTATATTTTATTTAGTTTTTTTCCCTCCTACTATCTTGCGATATCAAGATCAGAATCATTTGTTTACTCATAAGGAAAATATATATAGAGGTCAAGTGGAATCTAGACAAAACTAATTTTCACTACTACCTCGAAACTTAACGTGTCAAGTAGGTAGCAGGGACATCACGGTCCAGCTATTAATACATAGACGACTTCAAACATTACCATTCAACTGAAAAGTTCTATATAGGAAATGCATTACCATTCGACTGAAGAATTCCATGTAGGAAATGTGTTGTAGTTTGCTAGTGCTCAGGCTACTTCATAAGTCTCGTCTATTATGATCCGATAGATACAGGCTTCATAAGTCTCGTCTATTATGATTTGATAGATAGAGCCATTTATCTCCATTCGTAACTCTTCCAATATACTTTTCATTTCAAAACTGCCATAGATCGGATCTCCAGTCGAGTCAATAGAGCCGAGCTGCTGCTTGTTGAGTAGTAGTGGTGGGGAGCCCTTTACCGATAGATAAAAATATGGCGGGCGAATTGCAACCGGTGAGATTCTTTAGCTGCCATGGGGTTTCTTTTGAAATTAATGGGAACAACTCTAATCCTCCTTCGACTGTTGTAACAAATATAAACGAAGAAGCTCATGATTCCAATCGAGCCACTGGTCACCCTCACTACTACTGCCGCCGTTACCCAACATTTCCAGCTATGTGTGTGTATGACGTTTCTTCTTCAAAGGCAGGTGCTCCAACTCCACTGCCTGCTGAATCTGTTGTAGAATCATCATCATCATCTTTCTTCTTTTCAAAAACCCAAAGTCGTGTAGCAAGCAGCCATTTCTGTGATGTAGACATCGAAGACGAGAAGGAGGAATATGAGTATCTCCCTTCGGCCTCTACCATTTTTGAACGCCATGACATAGAAGACCTGTTGCCAGTGTTATCGAGACGTTCAAGTCATGTCTTGGTTGAGAGAGGTAGCTTGGCTCGTATTGCGGACGAAGAGTACAAGCAACAGCTGCAACTACCGCCGGCCAAGAAAGCGTCCACAGCAAAGATCCTAGAGTCGCGCCTGTCTGCGATATTGTTAGATCAAGGTCTCTTTACTGTCTATAAGCGACTCTTCGCTCTGTGTCTCGCACTCAACTTGGTTGGATTGGTTTTGGCACAACCACGGGTCATTTCCCTTACGGTAAAGAGAAAGTCGCTCTCTTATCCATCGGGAACATTCTAGCTTCTGTGCTCTGCCGAAGCGAGGCTTTTCTTAGATGTGTCTTCTGGCTCACAGTGAAGTTTCTTGGCAGGTGGTCTTGGGTTCCACTCCGCGTCAAGACTACCGCTACATCGTTTCTCCAGCCTGTGGGAGGAACACACAGCAGCTGCGGGGTTTCATCCATAACGTGGATCACTTACTTGCTCGTCCATCGTGAGCGTAGTTTTGATGATATTACAGGCGTTGCATTTGCCATCTTGGGCCTGCTACTTATAAGTTCGCTCGCAGCATTCCCTCTAGTCCGGCACTTGCACCACAATCTCTTCGAACGATTTCACTGCTTTGCTGGCTGGGCTGCGCTGGCTTTGCTCTGGGCTCTAGTCATACTCACAACAAGCTACAATCAACTAGACAAATCCTATAACGTTCGTCGTTCGAGTCTTGTAGAGAAGGAGGAATTCTGCTTCACTATAGTGATAACGTTGGTTGTAATCTTCCCATGGGTGTGCCTGAGAAGAGTTCCTGTAAAAGTGTCGGCACCTTCGAATCACGCTAGCCTAATCAAATTCGCAGGCGGAATAGAGGCAGGCATCTTGGGCAGAATCAGCCGATCGCCTCTGTCTGAATGGCACGCGTTTGGGATTATATCCGACGGGAAGGAGGAGCACATGATGTTGGCCGGCGCCGTTGGGGACTTCACACGAGGACTGGTATCGCACCCTCCCACACATTGATGAATGCTGATGTCATCATTGCCATGTGTCAAGTGAAAACCAGATACCAAACTCCAAGAATGACATCATCTCTGATTGGCCAATCAGAACTTTACAAAATAGCAAATAGAAATATTTTTATTAAAATTCAAAATATTTTTTTGCAACCTGTAAAGTTTAACTTCGGAAAACTGATTTTGATTTTTTTGGTGGCAGCAACTAATACAAGGTCAAAGGTGGTTGACTAGCAACCGATTACTATATACCTGCTAAGGCAGGTATAACAAGTGAAATAGCAGCAAGGCTGCTTATACCCGCCTCTTAGAAATATTTTATTGTGATATTGTATATAGTTTAAAGCTAAAAGTTAAAGAAATTATGAAACATTCAAACTTGAAACAATGTATTACTTGTTGCCATGGTACTTATATTTCTATGTGAGATTACTTGTTGTTTATAGGTTGTTGCATTACTTGTTACTTCTTGTAACTGTCATTGTTTATATTTCTATGTGTATATCAATTAATTAGTTATTAAGTAAGTCCTTGAAATTAAAGATCCAAAATGAGTTTACTTGTCTTTGTGAATAGGAGAGCTTTTGTCACTACCAATAGTTGAGATAAGCAACATCTAGATGCCTAGTACTTGGCTCTTAAAAATAGTTTAATAAATATTACGTAAGAAATGGATATTGAATAACATTAACAATGTTGAATGCCTAATAAATACTTAACAATATAGATATTAAAAATGTAACAACAATTGGAGATTTTGAAAAATCTGAATTCCAATGTAAGCACCAACTATTACAATGAAACTTTCAAGAAGATAATTCTTTAAAAACATAGAATGTGTGGCATTGTTGTATATAAATATATGCTAATCTAATAAAAAATAATAATAAAAGGAAATATTTACAAGCGTTTATAAAAATAATGTTATAGACATTGAAAAAGAAAAGATATTTGATTATATAAAATTAAAACAATAATAAGAAAAATATGATTTTTAGTGAAAATAAAAAATAAACTAAATGATATTAGGGGATTTTTTTTAAATTTTAATATTTTTTGAAATCAACCCTTTAATATCAAACAACTATGTAATATATATAAAAAATTAATAAAAAATAAAATACATTTAATTAAAACACAATTAAAACATTTATGCATACAAAATGTATCTTTTGCCATATGTAATTAAAAACTTCAATAACTACAATAAAATAGAAATTCTTTTATAAAAAAAATTTCAAATAATTTTAGTTATTATTAAATAATGTTATCTTTTGTAATATGTAATTAAAAATTTGAATAATTACAATTATTTTTTAAACAAAAATATTTTTATAAATACTTTTAGAGAAATTATTTTACGTATACTTCATAAAAAAAATGAACAGAAATATTTTACGTATACTTCATAAAAAAAAATGAAATTATGGTGAACGAAATATAATATAAAGCAAATTAAAAAGTGTATACGTCAAATCATTGACATAATAATTATTTGTTTTAAAACGCTGATTAGGGATCTTCACAACAGGTGGCAGGCTGCAGGGACAACGGGAGAGAGCAAAAATCATCTACATAATAATTTATTTGTTCAAAAACTCTGATCAGGGATATTCACAACAGGTGGCAAACTGCATGGATGACCAGCGATAGCAAAAATCATCTACATAATAATTTATTTGTTCTAAAACGCGATCTTCACACATGGACGACCGGTGATAGCAAGTGGAGTATGTCGTGGTCACTGCCTTTACCCATCACTGGTATATCATCCGAGAGGCTTGGTTGCCGAGATGATATTTTCTTGCATTTTGAGTTGGAGAGAATGCTGAGATTGGTGATCAATTTCCTTACAGGTTTGTAGTGTATTCGGTAAGGTTTCTGACTCTACTATGTCTGTTTTCTTCTTGATGCGTTAAATTCCTGGAATTTGTTCCAACATTACCGCCATTTTTGTCCAGGCTATGGAGTGTTTGTTTTTGTTGAATCCTGCATCAATCTCAACTCGTTTTAAAGTGTTCTTGCCCGATTTGGTCGCTTCTTTATAAAGCTTCGATGAAATTACCGCCATCATTTCACTCATTCTTGTTTTTGTTGAATCCTGCATCAATCTCATGAGGGTTAAACTTTTAATTATTTTATTGGTAAAAACCATGGTGTAAGATGAACATTCAAATTCAGTCTTTGAATTATAAATAACATAATAATAAAATAAATGCTGATGTCATCATTGCCATTTGTCAAGTGAAAACCAGATACCAAACTCAAAGAATGACATCATTTCTGATTGGCCAATTAGAAGTTTACAAAATAGCAAATACAAATATTTTTATTAAAATTTAAAATATTTTTTTGCAAACTCTAAAGTTTAACTTTAGAAAACATATTTTAATTTTTTGGTGGCGGCAACTAATAGAAGGTAAAAGGTTCGGTTGACTAGCAACCGCCGCAGGTATAAAAAAGTGGCAGGTAAAGTTGATAGGTTTAGTTAACTACTTAATTTTATATAAAAATTAAAGATTAAATTAATTAATAGTTATTTATTTATAAGATAATATAAATATTAAACTAATTATCTCTTTCTTTCTAATATAACTTGGTCTGCAAGTATGTTTTGTGAAATAAAAATACAATCATTCATTAAATACTGTATCATTCATTTAATGTTTTAAAAACTTTCTTGGGCTAGGCGACCTTTTGCCCCAGTCCAATCAAACAAAAACCTAATTGCAGTGCACTTCAAGTAGGTAGTTAAGCCACCAAGAGCATGACCCTGACTCCCTTTCCCCACCCTAGTGGGCCCTACATTACCCCCCTATGTTATTAAAAAATAACTCAAATTGATGGGGTATGAGAAAATGATATTATTTCCCAATCCAAATCTTGTCAATTTACATGTAATGTAAATATTCACAGATGACCTTTGCTTCACTTATCATTAGTCAATTCAAATTGATCATTCATCATTTGGGTTAGAGTCAATTCTACTCGATTACTTTTTATATATTATTTATTTTACATATATATATATATATATATATATATATATGGTGGATTTTATAAGCCATGCCCTTATTCCTCACTTGTAGACACGTTCTCTCTTAGACGCCCCTTCCTTATCCCACTAAGATCACATCACATCAAAATTATAACTGTAACTTATTGGCATTTTTATTTGTTCTTTAGAGCCATATTTTCATAATTTTATTAAAAATGGAGAATAAGGATATTGAAATGGAAAAATATATATTAAAATACTATAATTTTATTATCGTCATATATATTATACTTTTATTATTAGATACTTAGGAATATCAAGAATGTGTTTTAGGTGCAAGTGGTTTGGATAGTTCCCTCACTCAGTTATTAATAGTTGCATTTTATTATTATTTTATATATTTTTGATGTAATTCACTTTTTAATTGAATGGAAGGTATTAAGATAATGACATTTGAAGAGGATTCTAGTTATGAATTTGAAGGAGATGGCAATAAATTCAAGCACAAGGGCATGTCTAGATGTTAGAAATTCTGAACATAAAATAATTTATAATGTTATTTTATAATCAGAATGTGAAATAAATGAAGCCACGTCCTTGAAGTGGTTTTGCTCTCTCATTTAATTTCAGGGGGGCAAGACCATATGTAGTGCTAACAAGTTGTCATTTGTTTAATTTATGTGAGGTGTCCCCACCATTTGTTCACCCAATAGTACAGAAGCCCTCGTGTTATTGGCCCTTTTATTGGAACATGGGCTACCATAGCTTGACTTGTAATGGTTACCTTATACCTAAAGGCTTATTATAATTACTTGCACAATTTATTTGTGCTTTTTTTTTTCAAACTTCAAACTTTTATATACATGAATTTGAATGGATCCAAGGAATATATATATATATTTATTTTATATTAAAATCATAATCCTATAAAATTATTTATTACATTAGAATGCAATGTTATTTTAAAATATATGTAAACATATAATAAATTTATTATCAATTATAACCATTTATCATGGACTATACTCTCATGTTTCATATTTATTTAAAAAAATAATTTATTCATTGAATATAATTGAATTTAAAATGGGATTCAAGTGGAACATCGCATATACTAATATAAAAAATAATGTTTTGACCGGTAGGAATCAAAAACTAGTGGTTTCACTTTTGCTCCTCCATCATACGTAACTTTAAAAACTACAATTTAGTGAACATAATTACAATTCTTTGTTTAAAAAGGTTATAGAAAATTACCATTTAGTGAACAAAATTACGATACTCCGTTTAAACAGGTTATACCTAACAAAATAGGTCATCTTTTATTTATATATAAAAATTAAGATGTGATTATTGATAATGTTGATATGCTTAGTACTATACTAAAAAACCAAGTTTATGGAGAGAATAAATAAAGTTAAAAATTTTTAAAACAAATCTAAGAAATGAAGTTATTTATTTTTTAATAATTTATTTATATATTTAAATATAATAATAAAAACAAAAACAAAGTATCATATAATTATAATTTGATTTTATAATTTTATAGTTAAAAATATATAAAATTAGATGTTTATATATCTTCTAAAATATAATTATTATTATTTAATTCAAATCAATTTTAATTTATTAAATCTAAAAAATATATATTAAATCAAAAGTTTTATGATTTTTATTTTTTGAGATTTGTAAATCAATGGAGTGGATCATACCAATTTTGTTGAAGATCTAATTTTAAGTTAATAATATTGGTTTCCTCTACCATTCTAAAAAGAGTTTTTTTGTCTTACATTTAAGTTATTGATAAAAAAATTAATAAAAAACTACTTAATTTATCTTTAAAAAAATTGTATTTAACAATTTAAATATATTTTCTTAAATTTAAAAAATCATATTAAATTAACAAATTAAAAAAGCATTACTAAATTAAAAATAAAATAAAAAATCATTTATTATTATAAATATTTTAAAATTAAAATTTATTTCAAAATATTATATATTTATCTTGATTATTGTATATTTAAAATAAATAATAAACACTAACGATTACATATATGTATTTATTTATTTATTTATTTTTATTAAAATTAATTATAAATGCCTCCCATCCCATATAAAGCAAGGAAGGTTTATATATATTGTGTAAATCTAATATTAGATAATTTGATAATGTAACCGTCCAAAAGTTATAAAAACATATGGCTTTATATCAATAATATTTTTTATAAAAAATAAAATTATATGATACATTAATACATTCCCTAAAGATTGAATTGCCGAAATTATATAATGGTAAGCAACATTGTTACACACTAATGTTTTCATGTATATTCTTTGGGCATTTGTTGTTTAAAGCAAGATCGTGTGTTTTGTTATGGATATTGTATTTAACAATTCAAATATATTTTCTTAAATTTAAAAAATCATATTAAATTAACAAATTGAAAAAGCATTACTAAATTAAAAATCATTTATTATTATAAATATTTTAAAATTAAAATTTATTTTAAAATATTATATATTTATCTTGATTATTGTATATTTAAAATAAATAATAAACACTAACGATTACATATATGTATTTATTTATTTATTTATTTTTATTAAAATTAATTATAAATGCCTCCCATCCCATATAAAGCAAGGAAGGTTTATATATATTATGTAACTCTAATATTAGATAATTCGATAATGTAACCATCCAAAAGTTATAAAAACATATGGCTTTATATCAATAATATTTTTTATAAAAAATAAAATTATATGATACATAAATACATTCCTTAAAGATTGAATTGCCGAAATTATATAATGGTAAGCAACATTGTTACACACTAATGTTTTCATGTATATTCTTTGGGCATTTGCTGTTTAGAGCAAGATCGTGTGTTTTGTTATGGATGTTGTAAATATAAAAGCATATGTTTTGTGATGGATATTGTAAATATACAAATACATGGGGAAAATGTTTTATAATGTTGGGACTTATTTTAATGGCTTTGAGCATTTAAGGGTTGAAAATCCATAGTTAAAACCGTTCAAGTTTGTGGAAAAACATAGCTAAAACAACTCAGACTCACTCATTTTGAGTTAGAAGCCATTACTTACTTATCATGATATTTTATATGCCACTTTNTCGTTCAAGTTTGTGGAAAAACATAGCTAAAACAACTCAGACTCACTCATTTTGAGTTAGAAGCCATTACTTACTTATCATGATATTTTATATGCCACTTTTCAAATGAAGGTGCATAAGGATAATTAAGGTATCTATTAATCTATTAATCAAGATGTATTTAAGCATAACAATATAGGATGACTATGAAATAAATCATTGTTATACACTTATTACACTTTGGTTAATCTTGTTGATATGCTCAAGGAAATCCAAAATCTAAAATATTAGCACAACTACTCAACTTGTGGCCAATAAATGTCAATAGACCATGGTCATTTTTGAAGTCATCTAAACTTATTACAAATAAATCTAAAACATCAATTAAACAATAAACAAGTATTATAATTAATACAATAGTTCTAGTCAACCATTTAGCTAAGCCTATTTAAACTTTAATGAAAATGAATTTAAATGTATGTAACAAGATATGAAGATCATAAAATGAATACCAGCTACACTTTTACACTCAAATAAATCTTGATAATTCTTCACTCAACTAAACCTAAAATATAATATATAAGGCCTATCAACATATATATTTAAACACCTATAATAAATATATTGAATATGCAATTTTGATATATTAAGGCCTATCAACACCTATAATAAATATATTAAATATGCAATTTTGTGAATGCTTATTATATTTTATTTAGTTTTTTTCCTTCCTACTATCTTGCGCTATCAAGATCAGAATCATTTGTTTACTCATAAGGAAAATATATATACACACTGAAAAGAAGTAGCGAGGTCAAGTGGAATCTACACAAAACTAATTTTCACTACTACCTCAAAACTTAACGTGTCAAGTAGGTGGCATGGACATCACGGTCCAGCTATTAATACATAGACGACTTCAAACATTACCATTCAACTGAAAAGTTCTATATAGGAAATGCATTACCATTCGACTGAAGAATTCCATATAGGAAATGCGTTGCAGTTTGCTAGTGCTCGGGCTGCTTCATAAGTCTCGTCTATTATGATCTGATAGATACAGGCTTCATAAGTCTCGTCTATTATGATCTGACAGATAGAGCCATTTATCTCCATTCGTAACTCTTCCAATATACTTTTCATTTCAAAACTGCCATAGATCAGATCTCCAGTCGAGTCAATAGAGCCTAGCTGTTGCTTGTTGAGTAGTAGTGGTGGGGAGCCCTTTACCGATAGATAAAAATATGGCGGGCGAATTGCAACCGGTGAGATTCTTTAGCTGTCGTGGGGTTTCTTTTGAAATCAATGGGAACAACTCTAATCCTCCTTTGACTGCTGTAACAAATATAAACGAAGAAGCTCATGATGCCAATCTAGCCACTGGTCACCCTCGCTACTACTGTCGCCGTTACCCAACATTTCCAGCTATGTGTGTGTATGACGTTTCTTCTTCAAAGGCAGGTGCTCCAACTCCATTGCCTGCTGAATCTGTTGTAGAATCATCCTCGTCATCTTGCTTCTTTTCAAAAACCCAAAGCCGTGTAGGAAGCAGCCATTTCTATGATGTAGACATCGAAGACGAGAAGGAGGAATATGAGTATCTCCCTTCGGCCTCTACCATTTTTGAACGCCATGACATAGAAGACCTGCTGCCGGTGTTATCGAGACGTTCGAGTCATGTCTTGGCCGAGAGCGATAGCTTGGCTCGTATTGCGGATGAAGAGTACAAGCAACAGCTGCAACTACCACTAGCCAAGAAAGTGTCCACAGCAAAGATCCCGGAGTCGCGCCTGTTTGCGATATTGTTAGATCAAGGTCTCTTTACTGTCTATAAGCGACTCTTCGCTCTGTGTCTCGCACACAACTTGGTTGGATTGGTTTTGGCACAGCCACGGGTCATTTCCCTTACAGTAAAGAGAAAGCCGCTCTCTTCTCCATCGGGAACATTCTAGCTTATGTGCTCTGCCGAAGTGAGGCTTTTCTTAGATGTGTCTTCTGGCTCACAGTGAAATTGCTTGGCAGGTGGTCTTGGGTTCCACTCCGCGTCAAGACTGTCGCTACATCATTTCTCCAACCTGTGGGAGGAATACACAGCAGCTGCGGGGTTTCATCCATAACGTGGCTCACTTACTCGCTCGTCCATCGTGAGCACAGTTTCGATGAGATTACAGGCGTTGCATTCGCCATCTTGGGCCTGCTACTTATAAGTTCACTCGCAGCATTCCCTCTAGTCCGGCACTTGCACCACAATCTCTTCAAACGATTTCACCGCTTTGCCGGCTGGGCTGCGCTGGCTTTGCTCTGGGCTCTGGTCATACTCACAACAAGCTACAATCCACTAGACAAATCCTATAACGTTCGTCGTTCGAGTCTTGTAGAGAAGGAGGAATTCTGGTTCACTGTAGTGATAACGTTGGTTGTAATCTTCCCATGGGTGTGCCTGAGAAGAGTTCCTGTAAAAGTGTCGGCAACTTCGAATCACGCTAGCCTAATCAAATTCGCAAGAAGAAATAGAAGCAGGCATCTTGGGCAGAATCAGTCGATCGCCTCTGTCGGAATGGCACGCGTTTGGGATTATATCCGACGGGAAGGAGGAGCACATGATGTTGGCCGGCTCCGTTGGGGACTTCACACGAGGACTGGTTTCGCACCCTCCCACACATTGATGAATGCTGATGTCATCATTGCCATGTGTCAAGTGAAAACCAGATACCAAACTCCAAGAATGACATCATCTCTGATTGGCCAATCAGAACTTTACAAAATAGCAAATAGAAATATTTTTATTAAAATTCAAAATATTTTTTTGCAACCTGTAAAGTTTAACTTCGAAAAACTGATTTTGATTTTTTTGGTGGCAGCAACTAATACAAGGTCAAAGGTGGTTGACTAGCAACCGATTACTATATACCTGCTGAGGCAGGTATAACAAGTGAAATAGCAGCAAGGCTGCTTATACCTGCCTCTTAGAAATATTTTATTGTGATATTGTATATAGTTTAAAGCTAAAAGTTAAAGAAATTATGAAACATTCAAACTTGAAACAATGTATTACTTGTTGCCATGGTACTTATATTTCTATGTGAGATTACTTGTTGGTTATAGGTTGTTGCATTACTTGTTACTTCTTGTAACTGTCATTGTTTATATTTCTATGTGTATATCAATTAATTAGTTATTAAGTAAGTCCTTGAAATTAAAGATCCAAAATGAGTTTACTTGTCTTTGTGAATAGGAGAGCTTTTGTCACTACCAATAGTTGAGATAAGCAACATAGATGCCTAGTACTTGGCTCTTAAAAATAGTTTAATAAATATTACGTAAGAAATGGATATTGAATAACATTAACAATGTTGAATGCCTAATAAATACTTAACGATATAGATATTAAAAATGTAACAACTATTGGAGATTTTGAAAAATCTAAATTCCAATGTAAGCACCAACAATTACAATGAAACTTTCAAGAAGATAATTCTTTAAAAACATAGAATGTGTGGCATTGTTGTATATAAATATATGCTAATCTAATAAAAAATAATAATAAAAAGAAATATTTACAAGCGTTTATAAAAAAAAAATTATAGACATTGAAAAAGAAAAGATATTTGATTATATAAAATTAAAACAATAATAAGAAAAATATGATTTTTCGAAGAATGGGGGTTGAGAGCTTTGGCTCTCGATCTTGAACTTTCAAGATGATATGGCTACCATTTGCAGTGATGCCAGCTCTGAGCGGTCATGGCGGAGGCAGTATCTGATGCCGTGGTTTTCCATCGCCAGGGTTTTCAATGTTTGCGTCGAGGCTTCAACAATTTACGCTGCGGCTTCTTTTCAGCTCCAATCCGGGGTCGTGGGATTTCGTGTGCTCCAGAACCGATTTGTGCTTTGCTCCTGCCCCTGTTGTGTTTGCATGGGTAATCGTTTCTTGTGGTTTAGATCCAAACGGTGGATCTGATAGCAGATTCACGCTCAGGATCTATGTCGACAGCTGCTGGTATCGTCCAGGGTTCGAACCTCACCGCCTCGCATCTGGGGCGAGCACCGCAATGGAGGCTAAAGAATGGCGTGATCGACAATTGCAGATCTATTTTCCTTGGTAAATCGACATTTTCGAGCTCTGGTTTGCGCTCGGCTACGGAAATGAGGCGAAAGGGAAGAAGCTCTTCATCTTCTTCTGATAGAGTTGTTGTGTTTGCCTCCGGGGACGCTACGGAAGTGAAGGTCGTGGCACCGGAAGAGGTTCTTTCTAGCGAGTGGCCGGGAAATTTGCTCAACTTCAAAGATCTGTCTTCTTTCCAGGAGCCTATGATATTTAAATCAGAGGCACAACCTTCAGCATTCTTGGGTGATGTTATGTCAAAGACGATCCGGACAGCCACAACAGAGCAGCTATTGGAGGAATTTGTCTATCATTTTTCCAGTATTTCAGGGCTTCCTGTTACTGACAAGGATCTCAAGTGCATTGGAGTCATTTCCAAGAAGGACAAAGCAATGCCCCAAAGGGCTAAAATCAACTGTTGGTGAGGTCATGACCTACGATAACCTTACCCGCTGAAAAGACTGTGTTAGATGTCGTTGTTCTGTGGTGGCTTTCAGTCTACAAAGACGGTGAGGGCTGCATTGGCTCTTGGTTTTCAATGAGGCTTCAACAAACTGAGCCATGGTTTGTTGGGGTTTTTGGCTTGATCGGTGGGCTTCATACAAGATCCGGGGTCGTCTCGAGTTCGAGGGCGAATGGCTCATCACGATTGGTGGGCTTCGGTTTCAAGTATTGGGGTCGAGGGTTTCTCTCTTTTGAGGCTGCTGGATTTTCTATGGCAGAGTTCGCCAGCCTTATGGCGGAGGCACTGACTGAGGATATACTCTTGCGTGGCGACCCGTATTGTGTCCTTAGGGATCTCTGCGGCGGCGACGGCGTTTTCAGAGGTGGTGGCCTTTGCTGTCGGCAGTATATCTGATTGTGTGGTAGTGGGTTTTCTGGTGGTGCTCGTGTGTGATTTGGGTTGTGATACCCATATTTTCTATGATGTATCTAGCTGAGCTTTTACAGTTACAGTTTTGTAAATTTTTTGGTTATGACAATATGTGACAGCAAATATGTGACAATGTAGGGATCTTAGTGATCCTCTTACATGTGCAGATGTAATTTTGTTCTTCTTTGAAATAAAATTATGAATTTTTTCCGGGGAAAAAAAAAAGAAAAATATGATTTTTAGTGAAAATAAAAAATAAACTAAATGATATTAGGGTTTTTTTTAAATTTTAATATTTTTTGAAATCAACCCTTTAATATCAAACAACTATGTAATATATATAAAGAATTAATAAAAAATAAAATACATTTAATTAAAACACAATTAAAACATTTATGCATACAAAATGTATCTTTTGCCATATGTAATTAAAAACCTGAATAACTACAATAAAATAGAAATTCTTTTATAAATATTTTATTAAATAATTTTAGTTATTATTAAATAATGTTATCTTTTGTAATATGTAATTAAAAATTTGAATAATTACAATTATTTTTTAAACAAAAATATTTGTATAAATACTTTTAGAGAAATTATTTTACGTATACTTCATAAAAAAAATGAACAGAAATATTTTACGTATACTTCATAAAAAAAAATGAAATTATGGTGAACGAAATATAATATAAAGCAAATTAAAAAGTGTATACGCCAAATCATCTACATAATAATTATTTGTTTTAAAATGCTGATCAGGGATCTTCACAACAGGTGGCAAACTGCAGGGACAACGGGAGAGAGCAAAAATCATCTACATAATAATTTATTTGTTCAAAAACTCTGATCAAGGATATTCACAACAGGTGGTAAACTGCATGGATGACCAGCGATAGCAAAAATCATCTACATAATAATTTATTTGTTCTAAAATGCGATCTTCACACATGGACGACTGGTGATAGCAAGCAGAGTATGTCGTGGTCACTGCCTTTACCCATCACTGGTATATCAATCGAGAGGCTTGGTTGCTAAGCTGATATTTTCTTGCATTTTCAGTTGGAGAGAATGCTGAGATTGGTGATCAATTTCCTTACAGGTTTGTAGTGTATTTGGTAAGGTTTCTGACTCCACTATGTCTGTTTTCTTCTTGATGCGTTAAATTCCTGGAATTTGTTCCAACATTACCGCCATTTTTGTCCAGGCTATGGAGTGTTTGT